>JARJDW010023127.1:0-10292 GCA_030264715.1 Adinopsis sp. GC000173 | reverse complement strand
TTCGTTTAGCGCGTAGCGATACGTGCGGCGTGCGCAAACCCCAACGCGGTGCTTTTTACTGAGTGTCACAGTGGGCCGGCTCCATTACTTTGAACAAATTAAAGTGCTCAAAGCAGGCCTATGTACGCCTGAATAATCTGTGCAAGGAATAATAGAATAGGACCCTGGTTCTATTTTGTTGGTTTTCTTCGGAATTCCATGGTAATGATTAATAGGAACGGATGGGGGCATTCGTATTACTGCGTTAGATGTGAAATTCTTGGAAGCGAAAACTTTTGCCAAAAACGTTTTCATTGATCAAGAACGAAAATTAGTAGTAAAATAGAGTTTTATCTATAGGGATGTGGGGCCCGCAAGGGCTGACAAACTTACATGCCACCTGGGTGGCTGGCACAATGCCCGGGGCACACCTGACGCCATTGGCGCCTTATTGCCCCGGCTGGAACTGCACGCACGCCAGCGCGGCTTAATAGTGGGCATCTAAATGCTGCGTAGTAACACTCTTAAATTTGGAATTTTGGAATCACAATTGGGCACAAATCCTCCGAAAAACCCTTAACAACTAACTTAAAACTAGACTAAGCCTAAACAACACCTAAAACTACTATATACAATATTAAGACTACTATATACAACAAAAAAACAATACAAAAACACAGAAACGGTAACAACATTTACATGCGGCTACCGCCTCCGGTCATCCCCAGGCCGCAGGCGCGCCACCGGCGCGGCAGATATGTCTTCGTCTTCGGACCTGTCACCCGCCACTTAGGCAGGGGGCCGCCAATTAATCACTTTGTGGGGGAAGCTGTGTGTCCCAGCGATGGCGCGCCATACGCCAGGGACGAAAATACCAGCTTGGACTCAAACCACTTCTGGGAGAGCCAAGCTATGAAGGTGGCCAACGGTTCGACCCCCGACCACCGATGCGTGTCCTCATTCGTCGTTCTGAAGGACGCACGCGTGACTGTCCTGAGCAAATTGTTCTGTATCACAGATAATTTGTAGAGTTTTTGGCGGTCTGAACGTGTGATGTACCAGGCCGGGCAAGCATACGTCAGGATTGGCCTGATTTATTGCTTGTAGATTCTGATTTTAACGCCTAACGAAGCTGTACTCCTGTTCGCCAGCACAGAGTACAGCGCACCAACAATTTTATTTGCGTTTTGGATGCTCGTTCTGATGTTATCGCCGAAATTAAGCTTTGAGTCAATTTAGATACCTAAATATTTGACAGTCCGACTGTACTACGTAATTTGGTTACCTAAAGTGATGGGCGTTACCCGGTCAATGATCACATTTCCCTTAGAGAAGGTGACGGCCTCGGTCTTCTCGTGGTTGATCTTGAGTCGCCAGCGTGTGTAGAATGCGTCCAGCTCGGTGAGGTACGAATTTATCTTCCGCGTTGATGCTGTGATTGCGGCCGGAGGTTAACAATGCAGCGTCGTCGGCGTACAGGAGCAGGTCGATTCCCGGGCGCCGTGGTATGTCATTACCATAGAGGTTAAATAGTACCGGCCCGAGGATAGACCACTGCGGCACACAATTCAAGATTTTGTTGTAGGCAGACAGGCTGCTGCCAACGCGAACGCAAAATTTCTTGTCCTCTAAAAAGCTGAGGATGTTACGAATAGGGCTAGTGGCCGCTATTTCGTAAGGTATCTAGTTTGTGTTATTGAAGGTCATGATTATTGATAGTTGACAAACGATGAACGCATTGTTTATGATAACACCACAGCATACGTGATTATAAGAATCACAAGTAGAAGATGTTATGATTGCGCAAGGTCGTCTTAATACTATTTAAGAGGGCACGAAACATACATCGTAAAACCTAGTTATTGAATAAACATATTTAATGCTTAATCAGCATTATACATTAGAAATCCTTTCACTCACTCAGCCAAGCGAATTAAACAATCCCGAATGTTTACGCACATCGAGGTGTACGTAACAAGCTTGATCATTGGGAGCGCCATCCCCAGCCGTTTCAGCTGCAGTATTGAGCCCTCGTGCCACACCGTGTCGAAAGCTTTTTCGATGTCCAAAAGAGCGAGCTTGCTGCGTCGCCTGATGTTGAAATTTAAAATCAACTTATAATTTAGGTTCATGAGCTGATGGGTTGTCCCGTGACCGGGGCGGAAACCCATCTGCTCATCAGCAATAACGTTGTTATCATCCAAAAACTTATAAATGTGTTTGAGCATAATTTTATCAAGAATCTTACCGAATTGGGGCAGCAAATTTATGGGACTGAAACTTTCAATTCGTCCGGAAAGTGGCCACGGCGGAGGCACACATTGTAAATTTTCACCAGGAAATGGGCTCCTCGGGTAAATTTCGAATGACCAAGTTTGGGATTTTGTCGATCCCGGGGGCCTTCCCTTGCTTCTATTTCTTGATGATCGCGCGTACTTCATGGACGTCGGTGATGTATTCGTCTGTGAAACTCGCGCCCTGCATCTCCTCGATACACCCCAGGTACTCGGCATGTAGTACTTTTTGACCTGGGCGTAATGGCAGCATTTTGTACCGTTGGTAGATCGTTGAAAAATGCTGTGCGAACAGCTCCGCCTTGCGATCGTCGTCAGCGACGAATTCGTCGTTATGGCGCAAAGGCGGGCTGTATCGCACAGTGTTGGCGCGATTCTTGAGCCCCTTACAGAGCGCCCATACTCTGTCCGCGGAAGAGTCCAAATTAAAAAGAATGGACTGCCATTCTTTTTCCCTGGCCAACTTGACCTCCCTGCGAATTTTGTAATTTAGAGAGCGGTACATGTCTAGGTACGTTGCGTCCCCGGTTCTTTGCCAGCGTTTGCGCACCTCGTTGCGCAGGGCCACAATCGCCTGTATCTCTAAATTTCTGCTGAATAGGGACGCTCCTGTGTGGCGGCAGTCCACCACCACCTTCGGCACTGCACCGTCAATCGCCGAGAGGATAAGCCGGCCGAAGCCGCCCAACGGTCCACTGCGGAAGGCGGATTCCTCCACCTCCCCCAGGGCAGCCAGGCCATCCCAGACTATATGTCGGAAACACCGCCAATTGGTGTTTAAACAATCAGGGACGACCTTGGTCTGTGTCACAGGCGGCAAATCGGCCGGCCCGGCGTCAATCACAAACACCAACGGGAGATGGTCGGATGGCAGGTCGTTGAAGACCGTCGCCTGCCCCACCGCATCGCCGCAGTTGGATAATGCAAAATCTATAGTGGTATGGGCATGGCCCTGGATGGCGGTGATGCGAGTGGGCTCGCCGGGAAATTGGGCGCAAATTTGGGGGTTGAAAGTAATCAGGCCATCGATTACTCTGCCCGCCTGGTTGGTGCGGCCCCGGCTCCTGCCGGGATGCTGCGCATTCCAATCGCCCACCATAGTGGTGGGCTCGGATGCCGCGAAAAACTGGGAAATTTCGTTTCCGAAAATCGGGCCGGAAGGTTTTTTGTAGATTGCACACACGGTAATTTTGTTGAAGACAAGCACCGCGAGATAGTCGAGGGAGAGACCGCCAGCTGGTAGCTCGGCGACTGGTATCCCCTCCCTAACGTATATCGCAACTCCACCGCTGGGGCGCTCCCCCACCGTGTGAAAGAATCGATAGCCGGCCACTTGCACCGTACGGATAACCGTGCGGCGGGTGAAACCGATCTCTGAGACGCAAATGAAAGTTAGAGGTAAAATATGATTTTTACTGGGGGATAATGGGTCCGAAAGGGTTTATAAACAGAGGGGCTACTAACGTGGTACAAAACATTTGGCGGGGCGCACCTAACGCCTTTGGCGTTTTATCGCCCCGCATGTGACGTAATACATTTTCGTGCTTTAAAGCCACTGGGCAGTTTCACATTGCGTATAAAACAGTTATAGATTTGGAAATTATAGAATTACAAGAGGGCAAAAATCCGCCGAAAAACCCTTACAGACTAACTTTACCTAAACAAAAAGCTAAAACTACTATATACAACTAACTACTTACAAAAGAACAAAAACAAGAAAAGACTCAAACAGAGCAACACATATACAGTGGCTACCGCCTCCGGTCATGCCCAGGCCGCAGGCGCGGCAGAAACCGCGCCATACGCCAGGGACGAGAATACCAGCTTGGACTCAAACCATTTCTGGGAGAGCCGAGCTATGAAGGTGGCCAACGGTTCCACCCCCGACCACCGATGCGTTTCCTCATTCGTCGTTCTGAAGGACGCACGCGTATCCTGAGCAAGTTGTTCTGTATCACAAATAATTTGTTGAGTTTTTGGAGGCCTGAACGTGTGATGTACCAGGCCGGGCAAGCATACGTCAGAATCGGCCTGATCTACTGCTTGTAGATTCTGAATTTTGCTTGCCTTTTGAATGCTCGTTCTGATGTTTTCGCCGAAATTAAACTTCGAGTCAATTTGTACGCCTAAATATTTGACAGTTCGACTATACTGCGTAATTTGGTTGCCTAAAGTGATGGGTGTTACCCTGTCCAAAAGCACATTCCCCTTAGAGAAGGCGACGGCCTCAGTCTTGTCGTGGTTGTTGTAGAGCCGCCAGCGCGTGTAGTACGCATCCAATTCTTGTAGGTATCCATTGATCCTATCCGCATTGGTGCTGTGATTGCGGCTGGAGGTTAACAATGCAGCGTCGTCGGCGTAGAGGAGCAGGGCGGTTCCCGGGCGCCGCGGTATGTCATTGACATAAATGTTGCACAGTACCGGCCCGAGGATCGACCCCCGCGGTACACCATTCAAAATTTTGTTGTAGGCAGACAGGGTGCTGCCAACGCGAACGCGAAATTTCCTGTCCACTAAAAAGCTGAGGATGAGCTTGATCATTGGTAGCGCCATCCCCAGCCGTTTCAGCTTCAGTATTAAGCCCTCGTGCCACACCGTGTCGAAAGCTTTGTCTATGTCCAAAAGAGCGAGCGTGCTGCGACGCCTGATGTTGAAATTTGAAATCAACTTATAATGGGCTGATGGGTTGTCCCATGACCGGGGCGGAAACCCATCTGCTCATCCACGATAACGTTGTTGTCATCCAAAAACTTATAAATGTGTTTAAGCATAATTTTTTCAAGAATCTTACCGAATTGGGGCAGCAAATTTTTGGGACGAAAGTTGGTCAAGCTTTCTTGTGACCGGTTTGGTTTGGGCACGGGTACCATCACTGAAACTTTTCATTCGTCCGGAAAGTGGCCACGGCGGAAGCACACATTACTTTTTGGTCTGGGCGTGAAGGCGGAATTTTGTGCCGTTGGTAAATTGTTGCGATCGTCGTCAACGACGAATTCGTCGTTATGTTGCAAAGGCGGGCTGTATCGCACAGTGTTGCCGCGGTTTTTGAGCCCCTTGCAGAGCGCCCATACTCTGTCCGCGGAAGAGTCCAAATTAAAAAGAATGGACTGCCATTCTTTTCCCTGGCCAACTTGACCTCCCTTCGAATTTTGTAATTTAGAGAACGGTACATGTCAAGGTACGTTACGTCCTAGGTTTTTTGCCAGCGTTTGCGCACCTGGTTGGGCTGGGCCACAATTGCCTGTATCTCTGGGTTTCGGCTGAACAGCGACGCTCCTGGGTGGCGGCAGTCCACCACCACCTTCGGCACCGCACCGTCAATCGCCAAGCGGATGAGCCGGCCGAAGCCGCCAACCAGTCCTCTGAGGGAAAGGGATTCCTCCAACTCCCCCAGGGTAGCCAGGCCGTCCCTGACGATACGTCGGAAACACTGCCAATTAGTGTTTTTATAGTCAGGAACGACCTTTGTCTGTGCCACAGGCGGCAAATCGGCCGGCCCGGCGTCAGTCACAAACACCAATGGGAGATGGTTGGAAGGCAGGTCGTTAAAGACCGTCGCCTGCCCCACCGCATCGCCGCAGTGGGATAATGCAAAGTCTATGGTAGTATGGGCATGGCTCTGGATGGCGGCGATGCGAGTGGGCTTGCCGGGGAAATAGGCGCAAATTTGGGGGTCGGAAGTAATCCAGGCCATTGATTACTCTGCCCGCCTGGTTGTTGCGGCCCCGGCTCCAGCCGGGATGCCGGGCATTCCAATCGCCCAATCGGATGCCGCAAGAAAGTGAGAAATTTCGTTTTCAAAAATCGGGTTTTTTGTAAACTGCACACACGGTAGTTTTGTTGAAGACACGCACCGCGAGATGGTCGAGGGAGAGACCGCCAGCCGGTAGCTCGGCGACTGGTATCCCCTCCCTAACGTATATCGCGACTCCACCGCTGGGGCGCTCCCCCACGGTGTGAAACAGCCGATAGCCGGCCCACCTGCACCGTACGGATAATCGTACGGCGGGTGAAACCGGTCTCTGAAACGCATACGACGTCCAAGCCCTGTGCATGGAACCAACTGGCAAACTCTGCTATCTTATGATAGAGTTTCTTGCCGCAGTTCCATGCCCCGAGCTTCAACATCGTATTTGCTGCCGCACTCTAGCATAAAGCTTAACGACACCTGTGCCCGAGCGCCCGAAGGGGCAGGCTTGAGCGCAGAATAAAAATCATTGAGCATTCTCTGCAGCTATTCACATTTATTAGGGTGGCGATCTCTGACCCTAACCCCACCACAGGAGTCTCCACTCTGCTGCTGCTGTTGCGGACGCTGGTACTGCTGCTGCTGGCGCTGCCGCTGTTGCTGCTGCTGCTGCTTCTGCTGCTACGGTTGTTGTCGCTGGATTCGCTCCTGCTCGGAGAGCAGCGCCTGCCGCCGCTCCTGTTCCTGCCACCGGAAGGCGTTCCGCTGGTTCCAGGCGCTGGTTTCTGCTGTTGGAACCGGCACGTAGACGGTCTTCCTTCTTGCTGCAGCCTCAGCCCTCTAACCTCTATTTCTCAAAAACTGTCCATTCAAAAGTTTTTTGATCAGGGGAACATTTGATCAGGAGGTCTTAATCTATAACATAATAGAATCTTACAACATTTCAGTGAGGTCCAAAATCACAGTGTTTTGTGCGGGGTCCTTTCCCTCCCTAGCTAAAATGCGTCGGTAAGGGTGGTAGGCCGGTCATTCTGCTGCTGTCGCTGCGTGGGCACTGCTGGTTGGTGTCATGCTGCAGGTGGGGTGGCTGCATCGGTTGCTGGGTGGGTACTGGTCTGCTCGTCAGGAGAGCCGGGAACTCCCTCTCGGGCTGGGGGCCGCTGTTCTTCCAGGCGTTTCTTGCCGGCGGCGGAGTTGGGACGTACCTTTGTCGCCGCAGCTTGGCCTACTTGGCCTTAATGGCCTCGATGCGATTTTTGTGGGCCAGAAACGCTTCGCACTCGACGTCGGAGGCACGGTGGTTACCCCCGCAGTTAACGCACTTCACTGGTCACTTGTCCGTCTCGCAGTCCTTGATGTAGTGCGGCCCACCGCAGTGGAGGCACTTGGGGTGCGAGAAGCAGTTGCCTTGAGTGTGGCCCCAATAGAGACAGTTATGGCACTGCGCGATTTGCCCCTTGTTTCGGTAGCGGTGCCATGACACCACCGTGTTGCAAACGAATTTATATTTATCGTTCACTATCTAGATTTTCATTTTTTTTATTAAAGACTACACTAAAATACGTGGCGCGCCGGTCGCGCAGGGACACGACGCTGTGTACCGGCAAATGATATTTGCCCTTGAGTTTATCGAATATATCTGCAGGGTCGGTGTTCTTGTTGAAGCCGGACGCGATTAGGTTATCCCAGCGATCGATTTTGCGGGGGTACGTAAAGCATTCGTACTCGTGATCAGTTAGGCACTTAATAATTTTGAAAAAGTCATCTTGGCTACAGTCGTCACTAACGATAAGGTTTTGTTGGCCGCTCAATTTGTTGAAGCGCAAATGAAAGTTAACTTTACTTACATTGCGTAGTTTCTTACAGAAGTCTTTGGGGTCCTTGATTTCGGTTTTAATTACAATTGGGGATGGCTTCTCCGCGCTTTTGACTAGGCGCTCTGCGTCCCCGGCACCGTCGCTATCGCTGTCATCCGCTACTGGCCTGCGCCTAGGAGGGACAGGGTTGACCACTCCGCTACTCAGCTTCAGCTCGCCAAGTCGCTCGTAACTATTCGTTAGTGTAATACTGCCCCGTTGCTGAGCGGGCTGCGCATTAACTTGCCTTATCGGGTTCCGAGGGAACGTGAAGCCGTCATCGGGATATATGTCGAGAAGCATCTCCTCATCAGGAGCGACACTGCTGGGGTTGACCTGACTCGTACTCGCTGCAGAGCCCCTGCTAGAATATGCCGCAATTCTACGCCTTTTTATGCCGCTCTCGGAAGCAGCCGTGTGGGTCGAGCCACTATCGGAGAGCCCCGACGCGCTAGCTGCGTCGTTGGCCACATCCCTTTTGCCCTTGGAGGAGCTGTTAATCTTACCGATGAGCGCCTGGTTAACAGAATGCTTTGTTCTTAACTCCTGCAGCTTTTCCGGCAAGCTGCTGGCAAAATAGTTATATGTTTGTATAATGCGATAGGGGAGGGGCACTTTGCTAATCTTGGCAGGGATCCTCTCGTCGTGGATAAAATTATATCCGCACTCGGCAAATATGATGTTCGCCTCCGGTACTTAGCGGCTTTGTCGCTTTTGACAGTGGCCTTGTCATTCAGTTGCTCCTCCATGGCGGGTGCACTGAGGGTTGCCGACTACGACTAATAGTAGTTGGATTGCAGTAGATTGGTTAAGAAAATTGTTCAAAAATGTCAGAAAACTGTCAAACTATTGACAGGTGACAGGAACTGTCAACCGAGTGACAGGTGACAGGTGCGGTAATTGGGGATCACTCTATGTCGGGACTTGGAGATCACCCTGTATGACAACTGTCAGTTGACAGTTGTCAAGTTGACACTTTGTCAACTAGGGAAATATTAAGTTTTTGCACACGAGGAAGGAGAAAAGCACAGAGTTACCTTACAATTGGGATGTAGGGTAGCACACCGAAGGCGCCAACGCGCTTCAACGCCGGCCCAAACTCCGTTTATGCACTTACAAGTTAGGTGTCAGTTGTTAAAGTCACTACTTTGGGAAGTCTTCCTACACTTATGGGCACTTTTTGGGTGGTCCCATGTTTTCAGACACACGGCCAGCACTAGTAAGACTCAATTCTGCACTCACAGTAAATTGTTTGTACTCAGGTATTGCCGAAAAAAGCAAAAATTTGCGTACAAGACTTGTGAGTGTGTTGTCAGACCGACACAACTTGACATGAACTTGATTATTTAGAGGAAGTAAAAGTCGTAATAAGATTACTGTAGGTGAACCTGCAGTAGGATCATTACACATCGGTACTGGTCTTGTAAAACTCAAGATATGACATTCCGTAAAGAAAGCATTCATGTACTCCGTACAAGGTCGTGTCTAATGCCACGACTGTACAGGTCCATGTGCGTACACCGCACATGTACTGTTGGGACGTATTTGGTCTCGTTACCACCGCTGTGACAATTGTTTTCTCACGTGGAATGTTACTATAGCAGTTTATTGTTTGCTTTTGGCTTTGTGCATGTGTTGCGTGTTGCCTTACCGTTCGTCACACATCGGTACTGGTCTTATAAAACTCAAGATGTGACATTCCGTAAAGAAAGCATTTAGGTACTCCGTAGAAGGCCGTGTCTAATGCCACGACTGTCCAGGTCCAAGTGCGTACGCTGCACATGTACTGTTGAGACGTATTTGGTCTCGTTACCACCGTTGTGACAATTGTCTCACGTGGAATGTTACTAAAGCAGTTTATCGTTTGCTTTTGGCTTTGTGCATGTGTTGCGTGTTGCCTTGCCGATGAGTCACACATAGGTACTGGTCTTGTAAAACTCATGACATGACATTCCGTAAAGAAAGCATTCAGATACACTGTAGAAGGTCGTGTCTAATGCCACGACTGTCCAAGCCCATGTGCGTACGCCGTACATGTACTGTTGGGACGTATTTGGTTTCGTTACCACCGCTGTGACAATTGTTGTCTCAAAAGGAATGTTGCTATAGCAGTTTATCGTTTGCTTTTGGTTTTGTACATGTTTTGCGTGTTGCCTTGCCGTGACTTTGGTTGGATTCACATTCTGGCAACATAATGTTGTTATTTGGAATCAGCTAAGTGTCTTCGAAGTAGAGTGTTTTCGCCGGAGCTAGATATTGTAAAAATGTAAAAATGTTAATCGATGGTGGCGCCCCCTAGGTTGACAGTTTTTGAGTAGCGCCCTTTAGCGGGGGAGGGATCTACCACCTGAGGGCGGGTACCACAGGTTCACCTGGTGCCGTGGCGCCCTCTAGCGGGGAGGGTTCTGGTACCTGGTGGCGGGTACCACAAGTTTACCTAGTGGCGGGTACCACAAGTTTACCTAGTGGCGGGGG
>JARJDW010023120.1:0-11242 GCA_030264715.1 Adinopsis sp. GC000173 | reverse complement strand
AATTATCTATCGTCGTATGAATTTTTATAATAAACTGTGTTGTTGGCAGCATTGTGCTGTGCAAAAAATCGATATCATATATATATATCTATATATTAAAGCAACTAACTATAAGATAAGAACATGTTTGCGTACAAAAACATTTAATGGAATAATCTTGTACGAGTAAAATTGAGTTTACAATTCAAATATTAACTTTTATTTTTATCAGTGGCATCACACATGAAAGAGCACACTTTTCGTTCGTTCGTTCGTCGGAAAACTATTTAAGCTACACACACTTTTCTATGCCAACAGTGCCGACGACAGTGCAACGGAGAGAGAAGAAACGAAATGAAAAGAAGCAGAAAAAGCACGCAAACACACAATATCAAATATATTAAATGGTTAAGTTTATCGATGCGTTCGCCAGATGAAGAAACTGTACGAATAGTACGTATATAGTATATAGTTCTTTTTGTTTCCGGACGACGTTATTTTGTTTGATCAATTATTGAGTCGAGTTGGATGCACTTTGGAAGTTTAGTAGCTTTTAGGTGACCCTTTAACTGCGGTTGCCGCACTAAAAGCGATGCCTAAAGTCTTGTTCGATGACTGGCCGTATATAGTAGCGCCGTGAAGTGGCCTTTTGATTCGATTGGGTCTCAATTTGATTTAATTACTCGCTTTGATAGTGTTTTAGGCCATGCCATTAGTTTAAAGTAATTTGACGACGCGCATTTAGCAATTTTTTTCCCACCAACCAACCCCCCAACTACGTCAGTCATCAAACGATCGACGCCCGCTCGTCAGGGCAGAGAAGAGAGAAGAGAGAGAAAAAAAACGCACGAACATTATCAAACAATGTGTAAGTTAACGTTATAGGTCATGAATAATTCAAGCATTAATCCGAAACCTATTAAATTTTCGAGAGGTGCTAAAGAGAATTGGGCTTGAGTATGTTGTAGAAAGAGCTGGGCTTATAATAGTTTCAACGTTTATATATACATGCGCATACCAAAATGGGCAAGTTGTATGAGGCCCATGAGACTACTTTATAATCGTATTATCGACTCATATATTCATTATTATAAAAGCATCTTTAACATCTTTTCGCTTTTATAAAACGAACGAACGCACATATATCATACCAAAATATTATTACATATTTTATTAACGCTAATAGTATTATTTATTGCATAATAAAATTTTAATATTTAAATATGTTAAATGCTGCAAAATGGGGAAAAGGTATACTTTGAAAATGACCTACGACTATTTCTACATACTTTGAAATTGAAATCTATCGACGGGTTTATATTAATATTAATATATTTATATTAGTTAATTAGAGAGCACTCAGACTTTCAACAATTTTAATGATGCTAAAGAGATGTTTGAGAGTGACCTAAGACAATTTGTAGTTGAATTTAGATACCACAAAAGACAAATGTTAATTCAAATTCGAATAACTACTATTATTAATTAATTAGAGTGCATTCGGACTTGGGCTACTTACAAATTGAACAATTATACTAAATACTCTCTTTAAAACTAACCTAAATCCATTAATTTGCTTAATTTATTGAGATATTAAATTAGAATTAAAACTCCTTTAAGTATTAACAAATGTTTTGGCTTCAGTTATTTACAATATTAAATTTTTCATAACATTTGATAGAGCTGGAGTCCATTCGATGTAGTCAAAATGCTTAAAATTGAATGAAGAATACGTAATTTATGGCATTTTAGCCACAATCAATATTATAGTAGTAGTATTTAAGTTTCCCTTTTTATAATACAATTGTTAGCACCTCGGTCGTTTAAACTTTCTTGCTATATATGATATACTTCAACAATATGTGAATAGTAACTAAGAACACCCGGTGTAATCACTTTATTTAGCAACCCATATATGAACCAACGTTCTTGGGAGAAGTCATGAGCGTATTCTCTATATTTATACTATACATTTTCCTTTTGTAATTGTAAGTTGTACATATCAAATCAATAAATCTTTTTAGTTTTTCGTAATTACGATTTTCATGAAAGAGTTTGATACACCAATAATTTGTTTCTATAATGATCGAGCTCAAATGATGACATATAATTTTTAATTAAAATAGCTATTTATGAATTTTGTATATAAGAGGATAATACGGTTGTAATTAATTGAATAATTTGAGCAAATTTGAAATAGTTTTTGTTCGACAATATTATATCCGCATTAAACGAATAATGAGTTTTTAACGCAGCCGTGCAGTAGTAGCGCGCTATGTTTGTATGTGCTGTGCTGCTCGCGCGCGCGATTCTAATTTAATTAGATAGTTTTATGGCAACGATCACTTTTTAAAACATAATTTAAGCTTGAAAATTTTACTGCGCATTTCATTCACTTATATTTGCGCCGTCTTGTTTTGGCTATAATGTAAATTTATTCAGTGGTAGTTAGAAACTTCTGATTAAATTTGTGGGCGGTAGTTGCAGCTAGGATGCTGAGATTCCAGATTTATATGCACGCAACCAAATTTATTGTTATTTGGCGTCAATTTTTTTTGCTTTCCTTCCTTTATTCGTATCTATAGTTTTCAGCGTGTTTCAGCACAAAACAAAAAAATAAAAACGTCGACGAATTAGATAATTGATTTTGCGTTTTCGCGCACATACACATACACGATAAATTCATGCTGCAAAATGGTTTAGCCTGCTCCCAATGCTGTTGTGTGTTTAACGCAAACGGCAGTATTGGGGATCGCTTGATTGGTTTATCTGTTCCAAGGTGGTAAATGTAATTGCTGACCGAAGCCAGCTAATGCTACTACGTTTGACGCGTGTTGTTGTTGCCTTGTTGCCTTGTTGCTTTGCAGCAGTATCAGCACACTTTTCAAGATACACACCTACGAATTAATTAAATGCAATTTACATATACGTTTGTAATTATATTAGAGAAGAAGAAGAATATTATGTAACATGCAGGCGAAGACGAGCTGTGTGTGAGTGAGTTTATTTAATAACAAAGTTTCGGCGCGCGTTGTTGTTTGCGTCGACTGCATGTTGTTGGAAACATGATTAATTAGCGATTCGAACATTTGCAATAAATTAGCACCTATCAAAAATGTACTACTAGTCGTGTAGCAAAAGGTAGTAGAAAATTTAATACTAGCGATTTTTACTAACAAATTTAAACTATTTTAAATTATGCATTGAATTTTTTTGGTATGAAAGCAATAATTAGTTTTACAATTTTTATTTAAATTGGCTCTCAATTCTTTGTTAATAAAAATGAAAAATGCCAACAAACTTTAATGCGAACCAACCATAAATTCGTCTATAGATAATCGCGATTAGTTAAAGTGGACGCTGGAGTGATTATTAATCGCGATGTGCACTCATCAAGGGAGGAAAAAGTGTCTTTGATGGCTTGCCTTGCTTGAAGTGGAGCACGGCGCGCTTTTGAAAAGCGTTGCGCACGAATAAATTCGTCAAAGTAAAGGTCAGTTTAATAAATTTCGAAGCGAATATAAAGTTGTTTAAATTTCATAGTAATAATGAATAAATTCTTCTTCGTTAATTTGAAATATATGTACTACTATATTATATCTAATTGTATGTATTTCGTGTTTCGATAACGCCTATATAATTAACAACCTGAAAATTGTATAATTGCTTTTGATTTTGTGCATCACCATAAATTTGTCCATGACTAATCACGATCACAATTAATTAAGCTAAAGTCCAAGCTATAATGTATCTACTATGATTATAATTGCGTATGTGCACTAAAATGAAGAAAATATGATAGGATGGACATTAATATAGGAAGATTTTTAATATTAGACCATTTTATTTAGTTTAAAAATATTGAATTTCAAAAACATCTTCCTAAATTCTTGTATTCTAAAAATTTATGTCAAAATTAATCAAGTTTGTACAAAATCTAGTAAATTACTGTATTTATAGTTAATTTCTAAACGTTTATGCCTAATTACGAAATCGGCAAAGGCATTAATCCAAAATTGAAAGAGCTAGAGCTGTAATCTATCTAGGATTACAATTGTGATGTGCACTAATATGTTAAAATGACAAAAATACATATTTTTTATTGACTGATTGAGATACAATCTAAGAAAAATGCTTATTAAATGTAGTTTGCCTATTTAGTGCAGATAGTGCGGTATTGTTTACTTCCCAACTGAATAAAATTGTGAACATTTTAAAGTTGCGCATCTTCATTTAGTATATGCATGCTGTTTTGTTAATAACAAAACCTCCAAATAACGTTTTTGTTAGCACGTAAATTCTATTTCTCTAATAAAAAGGAGGACATAGAAACTTATTCACATAGATCTAAATGTTTTAAGTATTTCTAAGCGCTCGCGCGCGCGCCTCGCCTGCCATTTCTTTGTCATCAGTTTAAACGGAGAGCTAAAAGAGCACAATGAACTCTAAAGATATGTAAAATGCTTCGGCTTAATGCCGAGGCGCTTTTCACTATAGAGAGACAAATTTCGCGCGCTACGAAAATAATTTAATATATTAATATAAACATATAAAAACGAGCATATTTCAAATAATGGGATTTTTTTCTCACTCGCGCGCACATATACAGCAAACGTGCGCGGCGGCGGCGACGGAGCTTAAAGTGGAATTTGATGCTTTTGTTGCTTTGATTTACGACATAATTATGAAGGTAAATTATCCGAGCATCTTCCTAAATATCTTCCCTCATTGTTACATCACTGAAAACATTTACCTGAACGAATATACACTGTACTGTATAGCGCGCATACAGACAACATGCAAAAGCACGCTTCTGCACATTCACAACGAATCTGACAATTTATTAAAACGCAAAATGCATGCAACAAGTTTTCTCTCTCTTTATATATATACAACACACACAAACTATATACTGTTGTGCACACACACACACACGTTTTGTAAAACTTGTAACGTTTTATAAAACTAACAATAGTTGCGGCCTTTCCACACTCCCTCGTTTGCCGTCGTCGTCGAAAAAATCCTATTTAGAAACAATGCTGCGAAAAGATTTATGTGGTAAGTAATTAGCTTCGTTTTGATGAATTATTACGATTGCCTTTTTATGTTCTCTTCTCTCGCTCGTTTCCCTTCTTAGTAGATATTTACTTGTACAACAATCTAAGAGCTTCTAGAAAATGTAGTGTATAATGTAGTAAATAGCGCTCGTAAAAGCGACGAAATATATTCCGAAATATAATTAATTTGATTTATATACTCTCGTATATGCTTCGACCTGCGCCCGTTTTGAATATGTGTGTGTGTGTGTGTGTGCGGTGCACCGAGCTAATCGAATATAAACTATAATCTAATCTCGAATCTGAAAGTTGTGTGTGGATGATAATAGTGCGGATAAAGTGCATCCATTTTTCTTCAAAGCGCGCGCGTGCTCGCTCGCTCTCGCAACAAGACAGCTTTCGTATAAAATATATGTGGTGCGAAAATAGTTTTATATTATTTTAAGATGGCTAAAATAATACCAAGACCGCTTCATGCTATATATAATATCTTATTGAAAATTTAAGTTTTATAAGATAGTGTGTGGCAGCAGCAATTTCCAACTATATTTTAATTTATATTTATGTGTTAGCTTTTATTTATCAAACAAAACTTTTCAAATTATATCAAGACTATGCTCTTGTTTGGTGCTGCAATTTATTAATTTTGCACTACTCCAAAAATGTATTTCTTATCCATGTTATTTTTATTGCGAGCTTACTTGACACTAATTTTACGTAATTTTCCGAATTTTGAAATAGACTAACCGGCGTTAAATTACTCTCGCTTTGTGCTGCTAAAATATCCATTTGGCCCGTTTTGTGCCGCACGCGTTATCACTTTTGTACGCGTCTACTTGTCGTGAGTTAACTTGATACTGTCGATTTTCCAATTGGGATAACGCATGCGGCATAAAATAGAAAAAATGCGAAGTTTAGTAGCACAAAGAGAGAACAATTTAACATCATCGTATATAGTTTACTTCAAAATTCAGAAAATTATGGAAAATTTACAATGTCAAGTTAGCTCCCGAACAGTAGATGCATAGAAAGGTACAGCACTAAATAGAAAAAGATTGAAAAATTAGAGAAAATCGCTTTCAAGCTGGTTTACCTAAATAACATAGTTACAAAAAATATTCAACTTGAGTAGCCCTAAAAATTATAGTGAAACTCCTAAAGAGATAGTTCATGCAGCTTTTGCACTGTCTCATGAAACCTAAGAGTGAGTAATTTAGGTTTTATATAAATTTATATAAAAAAACAATTAAAAGAACATTTTTAGTGTCAATTATCACTTTTCCTTTTCATGCTTTTATGTGAATTTAATCCACAATTACACGTATTAACAGTAAATTATAATGGAATGCAGTTCTTGTTTTTGTTTACTTGCATTGTTTCATCAAACCGACGGCGGGTGTGTACGAGTACGGTATATATATGTGTGTTATATAATTAATGAATGTATTGTTTGCAATTTTGTAAATTTAAGAGTGGATTTAATTCAATTGAAAAGTTGCACACTACATATTGAAGTGGCAAACAAATAAATAATTTGAAACTGGAACAAGTTGTTGACACTTGGATGTGATAAATTACTAATTAAGTATCGGCAGTTTCGCAGAGAAGCTGAGTTAGGTTTGCGAAAGTCGAGCCGGTTGATTGATTGAAATTTTATTATTTAATTGAATTCCAATATATGGATGGGAAAAAAGTTGAAATTTAAAAAAAATTCACTTACGATTTGTAAAGCAGAGCATCCATAATCCGGAAATGGTCATTTTTGATAGATAATCCTTATCGCCGGTACCATTGTAGGATGGATTATTCATTTTTTCCTCGGTGTGTAGCCATTGATTGGTCAACATTGCGACGATCACGACGGCTAATGAAAGTGTCGCTGCTAATGGCGTTGTCACCCACAAACAAGAAAGGGCACTCTCTAACGGCCCTAATTGTTGATCACTACTATTGCTTTGATGGTGGTGGTGGTGGTGGTGCTGATGGGATTGATTGCGTGATAAAGCGCGCTGCATTTTCGCCAAACACGATGCCTTCTTATTATAAACATATAAAAGCGACGAACGACGCACGAAATGTGGCGGCGCGCTGAAATGGGGGCAGTGATTTAGGTTATCGACGACACGCACATTTTTTCTTCGACGACGACGACGACGACGACGGCAACCCGGCTGTGCGTCTTGTCTTTGCTTCAGCAACGTACAACAACTCCTCGCCGCCTTTCCTCGCGCCCTTTCCTCTCGCCAATTTTTTTATTGTTATTCGGGCATTGTTGTTGTTGTTGTTGTTGTTGTTGTTCTGTGGAAAAACAGAAAAAAAATGGAATTAGATAATGTGTGCAAAAAAACCACATCATAAAATGTTATTCTGTTTATGCCACTCGTATTTCATGTTCTGCCCTTTTGCTTTGCCATGTTTTACATTCGCATTCTAATAAATTTTATTTTTATAAACTCTCGCATGAAATATCATCATTGTATATATAATAATAATTAAATGTACGTTCCAGAAAACGATTTGACGTCCAAACATTTTTTTTTTATTTAAATGATAATTTTTGCAGAGAAAAAATAATTTATTCCTTTACATAAAATATGTATATGGTTTTATATATTAAAAATTCTTATGTATAAATAAATGTTGGTTAAAATTGTTGTATAAAATCACCAAGTAATATTTGTTTTTGTTGTGAAAATTGCGATTCGATAATTGAAAAATATTTATTACAACCGAACACAAAAAAAATTAAATGGAAAAAAATATATAACTATCCAAGGTTTCAACATTTTTATCAGGACGATAAATCACAACGATATGATAAATGGGAATCGAGGGCCTAACGGCGAAAGGAATAAATTGAGCCTGGCTAACCCTGCCAAGGATCAAGAACCAAAGCAGTATTGGGAATATTAGGTCCCTATTCTATAAAAATTATAGCCGGGCGCTGCGCGTTCGCAACTATATTTTCACTATAACCAAAACCACCCCTTCTCACTACTATCCCGCACTATACTACTACACGGAATGCGCTGCTTAATAATTAGCCAAATTAATGACAAAACGTGTATAAATCATATCTACTAACGGCAGAGCGAAACTTTTGCGATGCGAAAACTGATATCATATAAATTATGCATAATATGAGAACAAAGAGGCTAATTATTTTTGTAACGCAACCCAAACAAGTACACACAAAACTGTGTATGGGTGTGTGTGTGTGTTTTTGCATTTCGTTCGTTGCCGGCTGCCGTGGCGGTGGCGGCCGCCGCCTCCATTCCCCAAGCCCAAAGTAATTACATGTGGCTGGCGAGAGCGAGAGGAAAAAAAAATGAATTGCATCGATCGATCGCATTTTATATCGTTAAAAGGAATAAGGCGATTAAAATTGGCATTTGCTACAGTAAATTATCCTTTTTGCGTCATTGTCTTGTCCGATTTTTCCCAGCACAGCGTCTATGTGTGTGTGTGTGCGGTGGAAAATCTGTTGGCGCTTATTGGAGCTGGTACCTTTTGTACTTGTGATTTGTAACGACTTAAAATGTGGTTGCCTGTCGAATTCGTTTAAGTTATTACGGAAAGTTAAAGAAATATTGCGCAGCGCGCTTTCAACTCTCCGACAACGAATTGAATAATTTTCGTAGTAGATCGGCAACTTTCTTGCTGGTTATAGGAAGAAAAATAAAACACGGCGCGCGTAGCACGCAAATAAGCTAAATTATCGCATAGCGAGAATGTCTCAGCGAAATAAATATTGTAGATAATAATTGGGTACATTGTTTTGTGAAAAACATTCAATCAATATATAATATTCTCCTGTTTACACAAATCAATAATAATATTTAGAGCATTACTGTTAATTTGTCTGTCTGTCTGTCTGTCTGTCATAATATAGCATTTTTTATTCATGAAATAATTAAGGTATTAAAAAGCTGCTTAATTCCGCATTAATTTACGAAAATGTTTTAAGCGCAATTAATACGAATTTGATAAATAAGATAATAATGTTTTTTTGCTGAATATTTAATGTGTTGTTTGGAGGTAGGTGTGCGAATCGATGATATATATTTTACATTTTTAATTAGCGCCGAAATTCATACAACATTTAATTTAATTAAGATATGGCACCCCTAGCAAATAGTGTTACCCCTCGGTGCGATGGAAAAAATGCTCGCACGCGTGAATGAAAAACCGGCTTAAAGATAGCAATCTCGCTGCCGCCCCCATCTCCTCCGTCTCTTGCGTTAAAATATTATTTAATCAAATAGATGGTGTGTGACGGTCGAATTGAAATTTTCATTAATAAGCCGCCCCGCGCTACCACCATCATCACGGTCGTATAATCGACGTTTAATTAGCGTTAATGATTTTAATTTGCAATAACTAAACACGTTTTCGGCGGTGCGGGAATGGTTTTTGCACTATGTGGAGGTCGTCGACGAATATCTCCATCTATAATATTTCATGCCGGCGCGTTTTCCGACATTTAAACATTTTGCATTCTATAAGCTATAAAGGTCGTATAAAATTTTTCAAACAAGTTTTACTACTGCTACAACAAGAAGAAGAAAAGGCGAATAAAAAACTAGTTTGAAAAGATCAATTTATTCTTCACGAACATTTTGGTTAAGTGTTCATTCCCAATGGAATCCTATACAATGTACGCGATAAGAAAGCGCAATGTTGCTGCAATTGTTCTTTATATAATAAAAAAAGCGGCAAAACGGCTGATTGCCGATTGCAATTTGCAGTATATAAGAAAAATTGTATGTATGTATGGATATATTTGCGAATGCATAATAATTTATTAAAAAGGCCTAGTGACCTGAAAGCACACATAACAAAAAAAAAACAGATAATTTTTAATGCAGTATATATAAAAAAGTAAGTATATGTAAATGCATTGTAATTTATCGAAGAGCAGAGTGACCTGCAAACACGCGCAGCAAAAAAGATGTAATTTTTAATGTTGACAAAGAATGGCAGCATATTGCTGATTGCAATTTGTATATGTGAACGCATAATAATTTATGAGCAAAAAGACGTGAGTTTTAATGATTCCAAGGAGTTGCAGGATATCGCCGCTTGCAATTTGTAGTACAATATATAAAAAAATACTTGTACATGTAAATGCATAATAATTTATTGAAGGGCCAAGCGACGTTCAAACACACGCAACAAAAAGAATGAAATTTTTTATATTGCCGAGGATTCGCAGGATTTTGGCGATTGCATTTTGCAATACATAAAAAATATTGTAGGTATGTGTGATGCATAATAATTTATCAAAGGGTCGAGTGACCTGCAAACACGCAACAAGAAAAAAAAAAGTAATTTTTAATGTTGCCGAGGAAGCGCAGGATATTAAATACAATTCCTGCCGGCTCTCCGCCCACCCTCATCTTCCTGCAAAACTCGACGCTAAATTCATTTACCAAATCAACTACAAAACGAAGTTGTAAGAACGAGCGATTTTTCACCGCTCTCTCTTTTTTTTTATTTCATTCCCCCGCCTCGTCCATTCACTTATTCCATTATCCACATTCGACGAAATAAAAATAAATAATATTGAAATTTATCAATTACTAGGCGAAGATGATGCAAGGAGGAAAAATATTTTTGTCAAATGTGTGTGAGTGTGAGCAACAAAAGCTGGGAAGAAGAAATAAATTAAGAGCGGCGAGGAACATCAAGTGTTTAGACCCCTTTAAAATTGCATAGAAAGTTTTTGGTATCCACATTCGATAAAATAAACATAAATAATATTGAAATTCATCAATTACTATGCAAGGAAAATATTTTTGTCAAGTGGGTGTAAGCAACAAAAGCTTGGAAAAATAAATTAATCGAGGGCGGCAAGGAAAATCAAGTGTTTAACATAACATGAATAATATTGAAATTCTTCAATTAGGCGAAGAAGATGATGCAAGTAAGAGTAAAAAATTTTTTTTGTCAAGTGTATGTGTGTGTAAGTGTGTGAGCAACAAAAGCTGAGAAGAAGAAATAAATTGAGAGCGGCGAGGAAAATCAAGTGTTTACCCCCCCGCTTTAAAATTGTATGCAAAGTTTTTGGGAAGTCAACCCCTTGTGTTGCACGACGAAGCCGCTATATAGGGGGTTTGAGGCGTGGTTGAGTTATAACCCTTATTATTGCAGCTCCATGAGACCATACAAGATGAATGTCGTTGGAAATGAGCTTTCTACACACT
>JARJDW010023114.1:0-54315 GCA_030264715.1 Adinopsis sp. GC000173 | reverse complement strand
ATAAATAAAGAAGTTATTGAAAAAAATTGATTGATTTACATTTTGATTATTATCTATACAAATTATCTACAACCATTAAAATATCGGCAGTGGTATGCATTCTAGATTAAATGAGGAATATTTGTGTGAAGAAAATATAAGAAAAAGCTTATAAATAACGAAATTATAAACTTTCAAAATTTATTAAAAATTATAGAAAAAAGGTGCTGGGAGAAAAGGTGCTAACTTAACGCCGGTGATGTTTCCTATTAATTTTATGTTTTGGCAAAAAACTACTAAAATTGACAACATGTGGAAGGATTTTAATGCGAAAAGACATATAGTTGCAATTTTCAAATATTTTAGTATTTTTCCGAACAAATTTTCTGTGTTTTATATGTAATAAATAAACATCTAATCTTTTTAACAAGTCTCAATAAAAAGGAAGTAAAAATGAGAAAAACAGAAGAAAGAGTGGAAAATTAATGTAACTAAAAACTGATAAATCAATATAAATTATTTATAGCACTTAACTATTGTAGGGCCCGAAGCAAACAGCTCGAATGTCTAATGGTAAATCCGCTACTATTATAAAATAGATACTCTAACTAAAGTTCAGTGCACATCAAGTAGTTGAATAGAAATGTTTGAAAGCAAAACTCTTTAAAACATGTCTTAGATGATATTGTCGCTAAGTGTGTAGTACATCCCTCTTTTTTAGATTAGATACGATTTTAAGACACCCATGCAAAAATGGCGAAACGTGAATTGCATAGAAAACTCTTACAGGTAGACAATAGTTATAAAAATGTGTGTCCAATTCGTATTTTTTTAACAAAAAGCTTAATGCATAATCTACAGTAAAAATCTACGCAAATGAACAACAAAATCCACGCAATTCAACCATCCCAACGCATATACCTGGCGTTTTTGACGTAAAAATGATGTCAAAAGTACCTCATCATGGGTCTGGCTGTGATTCTGCTGGCTATTAACGAAAATCAATTCGATTTTTATTTCAGTTCTCCTGAGAGTTAAGCAATGCTTCAAAATTTTTACAGCCCCCTTTTCAAACCCGAGTTCCAATAATTTGTAACCGCTTTACTGTCCTTTCTTGGCCCCTAGTGGATATCCAGGAAGCGTACCCCAAGAAACTAGATAAACAAATCAAATCTGTTTCACAATACTTTTTGGGTTCCCACTTTCTAAATGCCAATATATAATTCCTGCAATTATAAAGTAAATAGCGGTGTATTGTACTAGCCAAGTATACCTGAGTTGGGTCATAAAATTCGGTACTTACATTAGGGATAAAACTGTACAGAGAATCGTTAAAACGAAAAAACAACTTCTTAAAATGGCATAACAGGTAAAGGAATAATCATAAATATATTATGCTTCTAATTGCATAGATTTGTTGCGAATAATAATTAATTCGACAATTCTACGACAATATGTCTACACAAATATATATGAGATATAGAAATTGAAATCTATCATTTATTATTGCAAAAAAAAATAAAATAAAAATAGTATGATTTTACATTCAGTGACTTTTATCCAACAGAAATAAAGGTAAAGAAATTTATCACAATATGTTTCGATAAAAATTATTTTAATTATCAGAAATTACGAATCTTAATAGCAACTATTATTCACTCACTTCATATTTCTTCTCAGTGTTATCATATTACCTTTGCATACATTGTACAGTCGTTTATTTTCCTGACGTTAACTTTTAAAAAGGCAAATTGATAACAAATGCTTACTAGCAAAATGAGAAATGAGAATAAGATAATTACGAATTGCAGTCAGTACACCCTTCCAGACTCTGTCGCGTTCAAATAAGCAAACAGAGAGTAAGGTATGGCGTAACATCTTTCTAAAGTATATATTTTTTCAAATAAATTATAGTAACAAAATGATCTTTACTGCTAACTTTGAACTGCATCAAACATAGATAAATGACATGTATGAAAACATAATACCTATCCATCTATAATCGACTCAATGAAGGGTGTACAAAATATTTTATTATATGAGCGTTTTAATATTAGAAGTACTTTTTATAAAATGATTATCAAGAGCTATAGCAAGCCAATTATTTTTGAATGGTTACCATTTTTCGCAGCGATAAAATAGGTATTCCAAACGACAATTTCGGTATTCGTAGCGGCAGAATAAATATTCCACTTCTATTTATGAAGTTCAGTGACAAAATGTGTAAAAGAGTGTAGAAGAGCATTAAATGAATTTGAATATTCGGTTAGCCGGTTAATTTCGGTATTGTTAACCGACTAGGTACTAGTACTAAAAACTATACATTTAAAAAAAACTTGAATGTATTTTAGTCATATCCGAAAATGGATATGAAGACAGTCTATAACAGTGGTTTAGGGTTACGCAATGCGAAAAATAATAGTGGAAATTTTATATAGTAGAGGATATTGATACAGTATTACTAATTGCAACAATACTCATATATAATTACAAATATAGCAATTAATTAGTAGCAACATCATAATATGTATTGAATTATTTATTACATTATAAAAATATACAATCGTTTCTAAACCACTGGTCATTTTACTTGATCACTTATCGTTATAATTAACATACGACAATTACTAGGCAGTCAGAATGTAATTTGAGCGTCCTAATCCTTCGACCAGTCTGTCCAGTGGAAACCCAGACGATGCTTTATTAAAATTTATTAGCGCATTAATGAATCTGTAGGGAAAACGCTGCAAATTGGAAGGTTCATTATAGAAATTTTAAATTGAAAAACGATATAAATGGGGATTAATGAATGGAAGTATAAACACCGGACTAATTTAATCCAATAATAAAGCGAATTCATTGCGGATTTAATCATTTGTGGTGAGAAAAAATAATGCTGAAAATAGAAAGGTTCTCGTTCGGTAAAATACGAGTAGTAGTAGAAGAAAGTCCCATATATATAATTATTAACAAAATAAATATGATTTATTTAATAACAGATGCCACTTACCGCGATGTTGTTTTTTGAACAAACAGTTAAAGAAATTTAATGAAGCGTCATTAAATTGAACGCTGCTACAAAACTTAAAAGCAACTAATGGACACAATGGAAAATTTATCGGCAAAAAAATTCGACAGCTAATTAAGTTTCCAATTATCGCAGCTTTCAATAGCCAAAAACCGAACCAATTATTTATTACCAAAAACATGAACAATTTTTAATTTTAATAAGAATGCAATTCAACAACAACAAGTAATTAAATTGCAATTAAGTGAAGAGTGTATAGTTCGTTGTTGTGCTATAAATTGCTCAGAAATTTACACAAGTTATCGATGTTATTTGTTACATACTATATTATAGACTTGCTGCAAAAGTTATATAATTACTAAAATATTACTTCTAGTATTAATAATTAAAATTGAACGATAGGACAAATTGTTAATTAACAAGAAAATGTTTTTATTAAAAATGCAATAAAAATTTACGAAAACGTCAATGCGCTGACTGTCAGTCCTCATGATGACCTCTTGTCGAAATGCATTGACATTATTATAAATTTTTGTTTCATTTTCAACCAAAAAATTTGCTTGTAAATCGACAATTTGCCCTATCGTTCAATTTTAATTATTATCATTCTGATTCACCAAGCAACGGCAACACCAAAGTGTTTTATTACTTCTGGTATTAATCTAAACATTAAATTATTGATGTAGGTAATGGAAAATTCAATTCAGCCGAATAATAAAATGAGAAATGAAAATAAGGTTATATTTACGAATTGCAGCACATTCTTCTAGACTTTGTCCCATTGACAGAAGCAAACAGAGAGTAAAGTATGGCGTAGTTCTTATAAAAGATTGGCGTCTTTCTAAAATATATATTTTTCAAAATAAATTATAGTAACAGAATTATGGATGTTATTTGTTACAGTCCGTTCCATCTCAGGTGTGCATATTTAATATATTTCATCGTCGTCGTCAATATTGTTTATCTATCGATGTTATTTGTTACATATTATACTATACACTTACTGCAAAAGTTTTCGAAATATCAATAATTGCGTTTTGAAAATTCTCGTCTAGAAAACAAATTTATATCTGTTACTAAAATATTACTTTTAGCATTAACTTGAACATTAAATTATTGATTTAATGCAAAGTCTAATACAAGCGAATAATAAAATTAATTGCAGCACATTCTTCCAGACTCTGTCCAGTTGACATAAGCAAACAGAATAAAATATGGCGTAATTCTTATAAAAGATTGACATCTTTCTAAAATTTATATTTTTTCAAATAAATTTTTCCTAGTAGCAAAATTATGGATGTTATTTGTTACACACCGTTGCATCTCAGGTGTGCATATTGAATATACTTCATCGCCGTCGTCGTCAATATTCTTTATCAAAAATATTTTTTCAAAGCTATGCACATTGTGTTGTAGAAATATTACGACCGGCATAAATAAATCGTAAAAAGTGGTGATAATTTTATTTATTATTTAAAAAAAAACAACGCACAATTATCACATAATACTCATGTCTCAACAATTTTTATTACAAATTCATTTAATAAAGGCATTATTACGTATTGATACTGCATACATTCAATAACAAGTAAGACATAATGGATAATATTTTTCTACCGACTTGATGTTAACAAGGAAGTGAATATAGAAGCATAGACTATGTAGATACATATGTTTGTTAGATTAAAATCATTGTCATTGTCACATTGCATATAAATATATAAAGCAGCAAGGTCGAATACCAGAATCAGGCTCATTAACAAAATTCTACAACGTATTTAAAATTCAAATTTTTTCGTACATTCAACTTACGAATTGGAGCATGCGTAGAATGTTAATCTCGAACCCACGCTTCATATTTCTTAATAAAACAAACCAATATTTATTGCAATATTAATACGTGTAATAATCATTCAATTAGTCATTTAATGTATTGTTGATGTTTTTATGCTAGTATATTAATTATCTATATGTAAACATTTGGAAATCGAAGGAACGGTGGTTGGGGTGTCGAGACTATCAGAAAATTGGCGCGATTGCATAAAAAATAAATAAAGAGAAGTAAAAAGCGTATTCAATTGATTTGATGCGGTTTCATCTAGTATTGTTCCACCAAATGAGTGCACTGATAGAAATTATTATTAAATATAGAAATAGCATTTTTTTTTAAATTTCGTTAAATTTAAAGTGTGCGCGCGCATCGCCGCACCGACGCTTCAAAACAGCCATTTTGGTGGAAGCGTGGACATTCTCTAGTTTCATTCTGTTCAAAACGTGCCTACTAAATTAATGTAAGTACCCGCTCAACAATTTCATCAACTATTAACATTCATTTTGGCTTCCAAACTTAACCATTAGTAAGTTAGTGGTTATTAGTTATTAAATACGGCTAACCTTTGCCAATTCAAATTAAATTTTTCCTATATATTTTTAGCACGCATTTTATCTTAACTTAAATTATATTTAGGAAATGTTAGGTGAATGCTAGCTGAATCACAAAAGCGTGCTACACTATTTATGTGAATAATCTATTTAGCGATGAAAATACGGTTGCGACACGTGCCAGCTTGCCTCCATTAAATTCGCGCCTTGCCGATCCTCATTATTTTTTTTATTGCAGAAGCAGAAATATGGGAACTCGAGTGTTTGTAGGTGGCCTTACATATAAAGTACGCGAACGAGATATCGAAAAGTTCTTTAGAAAGTATGGAAGAATTAAAGAAGTCGCAATGAAGAATGGATTCGCATTTGTTGTAAGTTTTTATTTCGTTATCTGTTATTATTTGTGGACCGGATGTCGAAGTCGGTTAGCAAAAATGCATGTAGGACATAAATCTAGCCGGTTTTCGTTGCATCTGCTCGGCGTGTTTACTTTCTACCAAGAACGTTGTCGATTGCTTTTCTTTAATTAAAATATTTACTACCAGATTGGAAATTCATAATTAATTTTATTGTGTTATTCGAAAAATATCAGGGAAGAATACACATCTGCTTTGAAAGTGGAAACAATGCAATTAATTCAGTTTTTTTTCTTGCAGTAGGGATGTGAATCCTTACAATGTTCTGTTTGCTCGATGTGTTAAACAAATTGAACGAAGTCTTATATAGCTACATAACTTATTTATTAATCAATTACCGAATGTTTAATTACTTGATTAGTTCATGTATTTATGCTCAATTGACTTTACTTTAATAATTTACGACAAATATTGATTGCGCTTTTGTTGTAATTAAAGGAGTTTGATGATCATCGTGATGCTGACGATGCAGTGTACG
The DNA here is from genome assembly GCA_030264715.1 of Adinopsis sp. GC000173. Taxonomy (NCBI): domain Eukaryota; kingdom Metazoa; phylum Arthropoda; class Insecta; order Coleoptera; family Staphylinidae; genus Adinopsis; species Adinopsis sp. GC000173. The sequence goes on along the minus strand of JARJDW010023114.1, from coordinate 48,032 downwards.
AGTTGAACGGAAAGGAGCTGTTGGGAGAAAGGTAACAGGACTTTTGTTTGTTTGTTTTTGGCATCATGTATTTTGCATCAAATTTATCTTTGATTTATCGATTAGAGTATCCGTTGAACGAGCGCGTGGTACTCCAAGAGGATCCGATCAATGGCGTGGAAGCGGTGGCAGAGGATACGGTCCGCCAAGAGGCAGAAGCCGCGATAAGTAAGTTTCACAACATATAATCGTTGACGTTGTTCTTATACTGATCCTTGATTCGCAACGGCATTATCTGTGGTCGTGGTCTCCAAACTTATAAATAATCTGAATTTCTGTTTGTTATAGCCGTGACCCAGATATGCGATCTCATGATAGGTAAATATTGACACTTTTAATCATTAACATTTTTGGGGACGTTTCATAAATTAAGTAGTGACAATGTAATGTAATGAAATAAGTAAGAAAGAAAGAAAACAATGTATCAAATTTTGCGTCGTTTGTCGTTTATTATGTATGGTTGTAATATAATAGAGTATTTATGAAGCAACCTGATACAACATTGCGGAAATTTATGATCGTATAAAGCTTATAATGAATTTCTTTTTGTAGGTATGGACCACCAACCCGCACAGAGTATCGTTTAATAGTTGAAAACTTATCCAGCCGCGTCAGTTGGCAGGTGAGTGGATTATGAAACAAATTTATTTATTTCATTATTGCATGAGACATTATACTTGGTCTTTGGGCTCCTTTAATCCCTTTCCTCCTACTACAAATACATGAGAGATAATATAGAAATCGAATTTGTCACAATACAAAATGGCTCCAATCCATTTTATCGGGGGTGTGTGTGGTTTCCATTCGTTCCAAGGTTAAATTTATTGTGAGAGGTTATATTTCTTAACAAAATCCAATGGCTATGTCCGATTTCCAACCAAAACAATGGGCGCAACAACACAGTCTGCATCATCGGGTACTTCAAATCCACTCCAAACTGGCACGGTTCTTATATGTATGGAGAGCTTACACACGACGACTCCAACAATCCTCAGCCAAAACAATATGAGAGAAACTGCTAAGAAGCATCATAGAATCATAGATAGTAGATAGTAGATAGCTAGATGAGCTGAATTACACGAAACTTGAAATTCGAAACTCGAAAGGAAGAGGATCGTCCGTATCGTATCACACGTCAATATTTCTTTGTGGATGATAACGTATTTATAAACATAATCATAATCTTTATCTTCTCCTATCCTTAATCGTCCTTATGATTTCTCAAACCTTCTACTTTAGAACAAACTGAAAACCTATATAATATATTATCAAAACAACAAAAACTCGATTATTACATATGAATATGTAAAATAAAAGTGATTTTTTGCAAAGAGCTCCCATATCCTTGGAGTGTGACGTACTAGGCTCAAAATGTCATTCAATGAGATCAGTGTGGCCAAGTGAGATCGAGTACCCGTTCATGTCTATTTCTACCGCCCCATTGGTTGCTCGTGTCTCAGGTAATACCTTAGCATGACGCGCAGTATATTGTGAATCATACCTTACATATCTATAATTATTATATTTACTTAATACTTAGTTACGTTTTGTAGCTTTTCCACATTCAGTTTAATATATAGCTCTATCAAAATTGCTCTCATCAAATTAAAACAAACTGAACTGAACTGAACAAAAACGACAGGCTTTAATATATCTATCTATCTATTTATCATCTTATACGAGATGATGATGTTCATAGTTAATTAATAATATAACATAAATAACAACGATTTGATGATTGCACATATAATATCTGACTAACAAGATTACTAAACGATACATCAAACGATATTATATTTAATATTATTGTATATTATACATACTGTAATGAATTTTTGATTTTGCGATTAAATTATCTTGTTAATTGGATTGTACAGCACTTGACAACACACACGGTGGCTTTTATGTTGCTACTAACATTTGTAACACTTCAAAAATCTGCACAGAAAGCCCTTCTCAATTTCATTATCATCAAATCATTCTGACAATCTACAATTCCTGCTAAGATCAGCCAAGTCTAGAGGTCTAATTGCTATATATGTACAACATCGACAACAACAACAACAATAATAATCAATACACTGGATCATCATCACCACCAACCACCATCCCTACTGCGATAAACTAAACAAACTCGGAGTGCGAAAACTCTTTGAAGACGACATCAAGAGGAGAATATAAACGAAGATGAACTGAGAATACAATGCAATGCAATAATAATAATCGATAAATCGATAGAGAATGAGAGAATAAATTTGAACGAAAAAACGAGCGAAAAGAAAGGCAGCGTTGGTGTTGAAGGGTTTTTTGGGCAAGATACTTGAAGGAACACGATGGTTTTTATTTTTCTTCTCAAAATGACACTTTGCATTCTATTTAGATAAAAGTGCAGCACTTAACTCAGATCACACACAATTATTAAATTAGTTTATAACTTCTTTTCGTGTTGATATACATATTCTATATAAATATTTCATTTGTTTTTAAATTCAGTTATATTAGCTCTTTGCACGATTAATTTTTAATGTTTGTGTACATTTTTACTTCTATCATGTTAATTGAAATTTGTTTTTAAACAGTTTCTTGGGCCATTGCGGAACGATAATGAAGGAAAACAACGTTTATTGCTTTTTCTCTATTTTATGTTTTTATTGTTTCTTTATATTATTATTATTTTTTATATTTTACAAAGGGATTTAATTGAAATGCTCAAAACGTAACTAAGATTTTTTTGTAAATGCATTATATAAACATAAATGTATTATTATTTATTACTGTGACAGAAGTCCAGCTATTTTGGTTTTTTAATTTGTTTCATTTTTTTGGTTTAAGAAAAGTTCAGTTAGCAAAATGGAAACGGATAAAATATAGCTGCTTTATACACCATTTTTACGTCTGAACTTTTAATTTGAATTTTTTTTTTGTCAAACCACTTTTGAATCACGACTAATTTATTTTCTATTTTACATGTAGGATTTGAAAGATTATATGAGACAAGCTGGAGAAGTTACCTATGCTGATGCCCACAAGCAGCGACGAAATGAAGGGTAATTTTACTTTGATTTTAATTATTATTCAAGATATACTAATCTTAATTGCTGCACGCAAATTTTTATTCTACTTTTATGGTTAATTTATAGCGACTTGTAAAATATCTCACTAAATTGCAAATACTTTAAAAAATGTGAATGTAATAAATGTCAAGATGTAAATGTAAAAATGTAAAAATAAACCAACAGTTTTTGCTTGAGTAAAGGTTAATTACTTTAAGCAGTATAATACTGTGGTTTACAACTTTTTATATGATGATTTTTACACCTTTCGGGGCAGAATATTGTTATTGTTGATGCTCAAACGTACTGAACAATTTTCTACCACTTAATTAATGATTGTATTGTTAAATGCATTTATTAATATGCAATTTTTATTCCAGTGTTGTAGAGTTTGCTTCCTATAACGATATGAAGAATGCTATTGATAAGCTTGATGACACTGACTTGAACGGACGCAGAATTCGTCTGATTGAAGATAGAAGACGCGGCGGCGGTCGCCGGTCTAGATCATCAAGTAGCAGAAGTAGGTCTAGATCACGATCTCGTCGTCGTTCCCGCTCTCGTTCAAGGTCTAGGTATGTAGATATAGGGTGTAATGCCTTGCTAACGCTATAATTGATGTTTGTTGTGTAGATCTCGTAGTCGCAGTCACTCGAGGAGCAGATCGCATCGTTCTAGCAGATCTAAATCAAGGGGACATTCGAAGAGCAAATCTTCAGCTCATTCTAAGTCCAGATCCCGTTCAAAGTATGATAACTTTTGCAAGGAAACAATTAACTACTAACAACACATTGCTTTTTTCACGTTTTGTTTTGTTTTGTTTTATATCCATTTTATTTTCACACCTTTTTTTATTCATTAAATATAATAAACCTTTTTTACTTTATTTTTCAATTTGGGTGGAGGATACAATCACTTGACTAATACTCAATACTTATTTCGACATTATTAATTTCACAATGTTATTCGCACATGTTATGCATGTGGTGCAATTATGTCTTTTTTTACGCGATCTGGTAGTAGGTAGTAACATTGATTCTTGTTTTACAGGTCTAAAGATATGTCTAAATCTCGTTCACGATCTCGCACAAGCAACAAGCAATCAAAGTCTAGATCCCCTAGCAAGGAAAAGGAAATGTCAAAGTAAGTATGAAATAAAAATGATTTTCTTATTTTGGAGCTTAAATGTGTTATTGTATGGTGTATAGGGAACGTTCTCGGTCAAGATCTGCAAGCAAAGATAGAAGTAAATCAAGAAGTGCTTCACCAACCAAAGAAATGTCACCTGATAAAAATGTTTAGATTTTTAAGATAATAATTAACCTACAATACTAGTTTTTTAGAATTTACTTGTTTATATAAGTACGGATTAAAAAATGACATATTTTTTTATAAAGTTACTATGTTTTAGTTTCTTAATATGATCAAAATTATGTTATTTTAGCTTTATGTTAACATTTTTGCTTGGACCGAAGGTTTCTGAATGTTAATGCTGGTAAATGGGTCCACTTAGTGCTTGTATTTATTTAAAAAAATACGAAATAATAGCTTAAAGAAAAGATAGATGATAGAATTTTGCTGACATAGAATTATAATCAATTTTAGAATTAATCTTATTTGTATAAACTATTATTAATCACATTTTACAAATTTATGTAAATAATTTTTTTTGCCATGCTAGTAATAAGTTTCTCTTTTTATTTTGTTTATAGTCGTAAGCATGTAAATGATGAGTAAGCTCCTTGTATTCTTCGGCTACGATAGTGCAGACTGAAATGTAGTGAAAATATTTAAAAATTGATTCATCGCATATTAATTATCTTATACTAAAATGATTTGATGCTATATTAATAGCAATTGCGAACTCCCCATAATATTTACAATTTTAATTCTTTCACTAGATCTTTGGGTGCACTATACTCGTTATATATATGAGTTTTACATTACAGTTGTGGTAAATGATTTGTATTCCTCGAAAAAAAAATTATATATTTAAATGATTGCAACTAATAAATTTCATTTCGATATATTTCTTTGAGACTTACTTGATCAAACTGATCGCTTCGAACCTATATCTACATTCCTTGTCCCAAGTCTACCTTAATTCATTTGTCTAATGATGTAATTGATGGTTTATTCGTTAACAAATGCGAGGGATATTTAAATTGTAGAAATTTAATACTACAGTATATACAGTGGCAGCAAAGTAATGAGACCAAGGTTTCTATTTTTTTCCAAGCATCCATATTGCCCCCCTTCAAAATAGTTTTCTTGGGCAGCTACAAAGCGATGGAGGCGTTATACCCACTTTTGATAAGTCTTCAAGCAGCATGTCCGTGTTTTGGAGGATTTCTAAAGCATCGAAAGGACATTTTTGAGTTTAGAAAAAAGGAAAAGGTCACAGGGGCTGAGGTCAGGTGAATAGGGAGGCGCTGTAGTCAAATGGATGCTCCCTCATGACAAAGCTGCATTTAACACTGCACTCTCCGTCATAAAATTATTCACCTCTAAAGGTATTCCTGTGGTTCCCCAGCCTCCTAATTCGCCTGACTTCAGCCTCTGTGACCTTTTCCTTTTTGCTCAACTACAAAATGTACTCAAAGGACGTCACTTCGGGACTTTAGAAAACATCCATGACGTGTAACGCACATGCCGAAGAACAAGCCGGTTGAAGACTTCTAGCGCTATTACCAAAAGTGGGAACAATGTTTCCATCGGTGTGTAGCTGCCCAAGGGGATCATTTTGAAGGAGATAATATTGATATTTGCAAAAAATAAAAAAATCAGTTTCATTAGCTTTCTGTCAATGCGCAAATTCTCATCAAAGGACAAAAATAGTTTTCATTTTTACAAATTCGTGGTAACTGCAATACATACTTAAATCCATTAAATTCTGGATTTAATTATTTAAAGAAAAAGATAACATAACACATAAATAGTTACAAACTTGTACAAAACTAAAAGTCAAATATTATTCATGAATAAACTGTTTTTTTACAAAAATTTAAAAAAATACATAATCCATTTTTTAAGACATAAAAAATTTTTGTGCATTGTAAGTTTTATGTTCGTAAGGAATGCATCCCTGACATTAAATGAGGTATTACTTTATTCAAATTTTGGGATCTTGGTATATTCCAAGTACCTATGGGATCCAAAAATTGGAATTGGGAGAAAATAAAATTCTACTCATCTAAAGGTACGCGAATATTTTTATTATGGGATGGGAATAAATATTTAGTCCCATGCACATCTCTGCCTAGGACTGGTTTTTTTTAGGTCTGATCAAAGTCGTAACCGGAACTTAGTGATTTATAAATTATGATCTTTAATATACGTAAAATTTGTAATCATTTCATTTTAGCTAAAAAAATTAAACGTTTCAGTTCTCTACATGATAATGCGAAAATGATGGAAACGACATACATATATACATGTAGTTTTAAGCTTTAAAAAAGTAATAAGATTTGGACAAAAATTTTTGATTATATTTGAAATGCACCTATAAGCAGAGTTAAAGTATGAGGTGGTGGTACGAGTTTTTTCATATTGTGGTATGATTATTTTAGTCAATAAGTATAGATTTATTTCGCCGAAAATATTCCTTTAACTTTCATTCTATTATTATATCAGCAATAGATGAATACAAAACTGTTGTGAATAATAAAATACGCAATCAACAATTAATAAAAACTCAATTCTTTGGTCAAACAGCAAAAAATGTTAATATTTTCATACCTCGCAACTGCGTATAAGCAATATTTATTATTTTTTTAATTAACAGTGGACTAATAGAAAGTTTAGTACAATTATAAAAACGTCATTCTAATTTATGACTTTGCTGTCACAAGCAGGAGTACAATTACAAGTTTTATTCTAGTGTCTTTCATAAAATTTACGACGTTTTTATATTCTTGCACAGAGAAATGATATGGTTTGCAGTTTGAGAAGGATAAAGTACTTACGAAACAGTTATGCTTGTTTTTTGTGTAGCCATCAAATACGTCCCACATAAAGTTACACATGAGAAATTTTGTTAAAAATACTAATATTACATTATAATTGAGCGCCTAATTTAGATTTGTTCATTTTTATGTAAACTCGAAATGTAGCAGGAAGCACTACTGTTTCAGATATTTTATGAATAAATACGATAATGGTAGTTACAATACATAAATATATCTTCATATAATGGATATGTACGTGTTTTAGTAATTCTCAATCGATAAACCAAAAAATAATAGTGATAGTGCTAAATCCCGAGACTATTAGAAGAAGAAACACGTTAAAACTAAATATCAATGATCTATATCAGGCTCCAAACAAGTGACCAGATGGAGAACAAAAAAATGATTTAATTTCATTTAACAACTACAAATTCGCCATATAATTTAAAATCTCAAATTGCTTGCTTTCTTAAATTAATCTTGATGATTTGGTTTTATTTTCCATGATATTATTTATTTGTTGTCTTTTTACGATCTCGTTTTACTTGTCTCTATCGTCTCATCTTATTCATCCTGCTCCTATTCGTCTTACAATCCCAATTTATTATCCAAGTAGACATGTGTCTTTCATAGGGATTATAATACTATATTTCTGAGAAGTAGTTTAAGAATATTGCATTTTATTCATTTTAAAAGACTTTCTAAAGTAAATATCGCATGTTAAGTGACTGAGTGACATCATTCAAATATTTATAAGCAAAGAAATCTTATTTTACAACTGTAACATTCTTTTGCTATAAATTTGGAATAATTTAGCTAGTGTTTTCAATTCATCATCTATAAATTTAATTGAAAATTTAAAACCTGGAATTAAAAAAAAGATAACATTTGGACTATTCTTCTGCAACTCAAGTCCTACAAATCCATTTCATTACATTACATTGTGGACTTGTGTGTAGAAATTGAAAGTTTAATAAAGCATGATTTGTCTAACCTTTTTTTTATTTTAAATATTTAATAATGTACAATTTCTAATTAAAACCATCTCTAATATGTGTTTAGTTATCCGGAATAGCATCCAAACCCTAAAACAACCAAAGATTAATCTCAAATAATTACACTACTTACATTTGCAACAGTACTTGGACTTTATATGGATCTCCGCTTACTCTATTATCGCGAATGTAATGAAGCATGTCTAGGTCTTCCCACATACTTCTTCTATATCCCTGCAAATGAAGAAATTCATAGAAAAGGTGAGACTTATGTAATGTTATACCTACATTTCCAAAAGCTAGTTTATTGAAAACGTATGCTGCAACGTGTGGCACGCCCATGGCGGCTAAAATAATGCCAGCGCTAGGTAATATTTCAAACCACATATTAGTTTACTGCTTAATTTATACCGATTAATTAATTTTAAAACATAAATTCTAATATTTTGGTACGGGACTGTCAAAAGTCTGCAGCTTTGACAATGCAAGAGAAGAGATATTGTCGCTGAAATGTTGGTATGAAAAATCACTAGATAATATTTTAGGGATTTTGTTTGATGTAAATAAAGTGCACAGTTAAAAATGTGCGGTAAATATTGTTTTGTTTTAGCTTACTTGTTAATCAACAAGGGTTGATCGTAGTTGACAGTGTTGCTAATCGGCTGATGGACGTTTGTTTTAGTGAATCCAACCAAGCTACAAGTAGTGAGAAGTTTCATTATTCAATACACAGCTCGAATTATCAAACATACCTACAATGAGTTCTAATGAAGAGTTAGGTGATTTTCAAGTGCCACGTGCGGGAGGTAAGTATTTTAATAGTATATTCACACGAAACATATCATAAACTAATTCCATTCATGGTTACAAGATATCTAACCATACATTATATGTATATAATTGGTATATAATGTATATCGCAACAAAAATTTAACAGCTTCCATTTAATTTGGCTGATTCCTAACTGTGTGGAAGCGATAGCCACTGGAACTGTGGAAATATTTAAATCCATATACAAGTAATCAACAATCTCAGTTGTCAACTCACGTTTTTACAAAATTAATTTTTATTTTAATTTGAAAATTGTATAAGTATCAAACAAACTTGCTTAATAAATAATGAGGGGTTTTAGAAGTAATGTCGCTTTTTCGCGTATTTTTATTTAATTACTATTTGTCACCTCCCGGTGAACTGAAAATCGGTGTTTATTCAAATATCTTGAACGTAGATTATCAAGTATCATCCGGAAAGTAGTTTATCAAGTATCGAAAATTGGATCATCTCAATCAGACATTCATTGACAATGACGCGTAATCGAATGAAATTGAAGTTAGTTCATGTCCGATGATTGAGGAAGTGATACACATTTTCCAAAAGCGTTCGTTCAGAAACATTTAAAACGCATTGGAAAAGTAAGTAAAACTTGTTTTTCGGTCTCGCATAAACTAACCGCCTAAAATAAGAGTAACAGTATTGCCGCTTTTAACACATTGATCCAGTGACACAATAATACGCGTTTTTTGATTAGCTGATAAAAATAGGCATTTTATGATAATACAAGATGTAAAAGGCAGCCAGTTTCGCAAAAAAACCGCTTCAAATATCAGTATACTTCTTAAAAATCGATTGATTTTTATTGATCAGTTAAAGTAAGTGCAAGAAACTTGTTAATAATGAGCTTGATTACATTATTGATTAAAATTTTTAATACAATTATAAATTTAATTGATAACGACATTATTTTCCGACTTCCCTAATACACTTCATACAACTAAATGAAGATTTTTTCTATGCCATGTATCAATTCATTTTCAGAGGGGAGTGATTCGTCTTCCGAATACTTCACAGAACATGAACATGAACATGACAACGAAATAATTGAAAATCATAGAATTCCACGCGTCGAAGTTGAACCGGTACCAATTTTGATCATAAACTTACTTCCTGACGACATTCAACTTGTTGCTGAACCCGATATGAACGAGGGGAATGCGGACATTTCTGAAGAAATATCTGAAGTGACCAATACTGCAATTGAGGATACTACACCCGAACAGAATGAGAATCCAACAGAGGAGGATGAACCGCAAATGATCCCTGAAATGCCAGACAGCGAGTCGGCTGACACTTCTGACAACGGCATAGATATGCGTCAATATTTCGCAAATCTACGCGCATGGAACAATGATCAGTACCGTTTGTGGACACAATGGTATGATAATGTTAATATTAATCTTCAACGCATCCACGATCAAATTCAACAAATACCAACATTTCCAACTCCAATGTTTCCGACCCCGTTTCAAACGCTACTTAATACGCGTATTGAATCTGCATCGGAGCCGGCTCCTTCTCAAAGCACAACCCAGACGCCGCGCGAAGAACCAACTACCGAATATTCGGAGCCAAATGTTGAATCATCTTCTTCCGAAACTGAGACTCCTTTCACAACACGTCGCATGTGCTACTATTATCAATGTCAAATTCCACCAGTATGGAAAAGATTGCTTGCTGAATTTTGCGATGGATTACTGTTGCTGCTTGTCAAATTTTATTTCGTTTGTTTGTTGCATGAATCATCATTACAGTAAGTATTTTTTACTACAGTTTTTTCTGCGGCATTAGGTTTCGAATATATTCTTGTTCAGTAAATTCTTTAATTTATTTGAATTTACTCAAATTTTCGTGATGAAACAAAATTAAGAAAACAGTGTAATGACTGGAAAGTTCTTCAACCGACCAAATGCAAACAATGAATCAGTGAAATTATGAATTCATACTTTAATTTACATGTCTAGTGTTTTTTGATAATTTTTAGCCAAGTTCCCAAAAAGCCTCGATTTTAGAAATGAATAGACCTATATTAACTCCAAAATCCCATACCGCAGATTCATTGTCAACACTTGATAGGTCTCACATGTAACGGTAATGCGCAGATTTAATAAAATCTATCAAGTGCGGATTATTTATTACTACTAAGATAATTAATTATTTGAAGCCAAACATAATTTTCAATTAATAATTAATCTATTCTTGTTACTATTTAATAGCTATTACAATATCTTCACCCGCTTGATGGAGGATGCAGCATGGAGGAATGTTGCTCATCGCTTCATTGGTTTAATCTTTGAGGTAAGTTGAATTTCTAATTATTTCAATTATATAATGTAAAATATAAATTATTTTCTTCAATAGTCTTACGCTAACACGTAAACTGTTGATGATCTTCAAGGAGTTACGTTTGCTATAATAATATCAATGTCCTCTTTAGCTGTTTCTGCATTGCATATTTTTATTTTTGGGCAATGTTAGTTTTGCTGTCTTTGATTAATTTCGAAAAATAAATGTAAGTGTGCATAGTATATTTTGAATCACTGAAACATTATATATCATTGTTAAAACATCTCTTATTAGAAGTTTGAATTAATTTTCCATGAACAAAACTATTGCAATTAAGACAATATTTGATTTTTAAAGACAGTGTGGATTTAGAAGGAAAGAGGCTTTAAGTTAAAACATTTTTAGGCTCATAGACCATTGAACTTAATAAACATAGTGCGGCAAGTAAGATAGCACTGAATGAATCTAAGCCATTTTGATCCCATGTAGTTAAGAAAATAGAATATATTCTGTTTGTCTGTACTGCTTAAAGGGGGTTTAAAGAAGTTCTGACAATATTTGACTAATTTAATGCTTAATACAAAATCTAGTATAACCATTTGCAGGTAAAAATATAAATAATATCATTTAGCAACTGTCGCTAAATAACGTGTAGGACGCAACCCAAGTTTTTATCACTTCGAATTTTATTGGATTTCCCTCCCACACGAATTAAATTGAAACGTTTTTATATATGATATAGTTTGTACATTATTCACTCCATCATTAATTTTTTACTAATAATTCGCTTCATTTTAATTGTTGCAGACCTATTTTTTATATTTCTTTGGACAAACACCGGGAAAAATGTTGTTTGGTTTAAAGATTTACACGTTTGATAACATATGGGCAACACCTGGCAATGCACATGCGGTGAGCGTCTGGCCGTGCAGACCATTAGGATGGTGGCGTGCATTTTTTCGCACTGTTCTCAAGAATATAAAACCACTATTGGCGCCTGTCAATTATGGACTTGCATTCACCATGTTTTCGCAAGTGGGATACGATTTGATAACACGCACAATCGTCACCGATATATCACACTTTCCTATCACCTTGATAACCCATGAAGTCCCACGACCACCCAACAATAATTAGGTAAATTGTGAATGTCATGTTTTTGGGATGTATTGTTGTGATAACCCTGATATTTGTATTTTTATATAACTGATATAATAATAACATAATACCATAAAGGCTCGTGGTTACAGTAATAATGTAAATTTTAGCGGTTCCTATTTATGTTAGACGTTTCCAAATCAAAATCAAAAAACGCTTTGTTGTTAAATGAAATATTGTTTTAGAGAAATATATAAAATGATTATATATATATATATACTTAGTTTATTAATGTTTGTGTTCTTAAATGTTTAAAAAGATTGTTATATATATGTTGCGTTGATTGTTCTTTGTTTGATGTTTATGTATGTGATATGTTGTTAACATGTAACACCAATAAATAAATTTCTTTACTTTTTCTTACAAAAAGAATTTATTTGTGAAATGAAATGAAAACAATTAGTGAATCGTGCTAAGTATGAAATTATTCGTAGTACAAAATATAAATGCATTTTAAATAGTGATCTCGATTAATGAAAAATATTTCTTTTTGTATGAATCAATCCTATAGAATGATTGCAAATAGTTACTCTTCTTTTCTTTTTTTACTTTTTTTTACTTTTTTATACAATTAATGCAAAATTTCATTTTGCAATTTGATCACAGAACACAAAAATTCTATAGTTATTATTAATTAATTAACGTTGATAGAAAATTTCCCTGATTTTCACTCAATATGTTACAAAATGTCATCTACAATGATGGAATGTCTTCATTTGCGTACAATCATGAATAATATAATTAAGTAATATGATAACTAATACTGAACAAACCACGTCAATGAAATCGTCTTCTTCACCTAAAACCGTATGGCTAGAAAATAACGCAATAATAAAATAGAAAATAGATTTTAAACATAATTAACAATAAAAATAACAATCGATTTTAAAGCCATACCGTTATAGAAGAGTATTTTAAAATTAATCAATAATATAAAAACATCTATAAAAATAATTAAATATTTCAAAAGGATTTCTAATTGAGATCCACACATAACATATATATACATACGAATAAATATATATATGAACACATAATTTGTTATGAAAAATTCAACCACTGAATAAAACGTATAAAAATACTGAAATGAAATTGAGCTACTAAAAATGAATGAAATTTTATATCAATGTATCATTTTATGAATTTTTAGTATTTTCCCCAATCGTTGTTTGACAGTCTTCATTCCTTTTTTAGGTCTAGGTGTATGTGCTGGAAAAGAAACATAGACAAACATATTTTATTAATAATACGCCGCTAGAAAAATTTAACCTAAAATCCAGACGGTTCAAAATTAATTTGTCTGCTTTTTTTATCAATATATATTTATAGTATCGTTATTTTGAGCCGTCCAGTTTATAGGTGCCAACCATTTCTATGTTATAAATAATTAATTACCACTAGCTGATGGCGGATTATGAATCGATGAACTTGCAGTCGAAGTACTTGCAATCGCAGGCGACTTCTCCGGCGTCTTTGTTTTCACGCGCTTCTTCTTGTACTGCCTCTTCACATTCTATATAACGCAATTTAAAATTAGTACCTGTCAATTTCAAATCGGAACATACATATTTTAGTTACGAAGATAATCAAAAATGCTACTGGTTTTAGAGTTCCTTATATTTCTGTAGGAAGTAAATGTTTTTTAATATCAAACAGTTTGTGTACCTTTTCGGGGCTTTCAGAGGTGGAACGTTCCGCCGCGGCCTTTAACACCTTCTCAATCGCTTGCTTCTTAGTTCCTTCACGTGCTGGCCGATTCATTTTGGGTAGCAATGGACCCACACGTGCTTTTGGACTCCATGGCTCATCAACTTTTGTTCGATTGCGTTTAAACACACGAATATCTTCATCATCCGAATTGTCCAATGATGGATATACTGCAATACTATGTTGTTTAATCTGCAATTAATTTATGGCTTCTAAACATACTATAATCCTCATCTTGGTGGACGTTGCTAATTGCATCTTCCTCATCCGAGCGCGGTTCCGTAGCGCGATATTTTCGAGATTTTGTACTTTTACCAGGTTGTATATACGTTTGACTAATTGATAGCATGCCAGCGATTGCTTCTTGAGTTGAAGGTGAGGTTCTTCCCTCGTTTTCACTGAGCAATAATACAATCATATAAATATAACGCGTAAATCATTTTTATAAACATACTTTGTTAAGGCAGATGCTTTTAGTAGAGATTCAATTCCATTTTTAGGCAATTCGGCTGCTGTGGAGAGAGGTGATGGTTTCACTTTATTCCATCCAGCTATATTAAAAACATACATTATTACAATGAAACAACCACAATTTCTAGTGGGAATAAAACTTACGAGTTAGTTTACTTTTCACCTCCTTTTTCGGGCGCGGATTTTCATCAATGCTCAAATTGAAGCAGTCTTCTTCTCTTTCACTGTCCTCGTGAAAATCGTAAATTGATTTCGAAATATTCAACGCATCCACGTTTTCTGTCTTGACTTGACTGTGATCCATAACAGGAATAATATCCTTCGCTCTATACGAATATTTGTTGCTATCATTAATTTGTGTTGGATGATTTATTCAATAATAAAATAATTTAAATATTTACCCCAGTTTAATTTTGAGCACGGTACCACCTCGATGTACAGCCGTTGTTTCCTCTGGCTTCAACAACGCTTGCGATAATGAATCGGAAAAAGTATGCGACATCTCAGACGTTCCAACATTAGATTGTTTATCAACCGATTTTGGCAAAGTTAATTTTATCGGTGGCGCTGCTTTCACGATTTCTTTCTTCGGAATATTTTCTGGTGTCATAAACTGCGATGAAGTAACGCGTTAATTTTGCATTCATCATGCCTTGTTTTAATATACCTACCTCTAATGATGGCTTACTTAGCGAATAATCAACAAAATCTTTATTTACAGGCTTCTTACGTTTACGTTTCGATTCGCGTTCGGGTTTTGGTGGATTTAAGGCATTTATAAAACGCTCAGCATGTCGAATTTCCTTTGAGATATCTTTGAACAGCTTTGTTACATTCAAACCAACAGGAATTTGATCACGCGATGCCGTATTATACTAGAAATTGGCAAAATGTTTATTTTTAAGTCTTGTAAAAATTAAGAATTAAGTTCTTACAACACTTACATCTTTGTCAGTATTCCACTGTTTTAAATAAGTGACTAATGTCTTAAGGCCAACGAGTAAATTTTTTGGACATTTATGTCCATCGGCATTCAACTGATTGATTTGCTGAAGTAGCTTTTGCGCAGCAAACCAATTAATCGTTTCAAAATATGGATATAAGAATTTATACGCTGTTTTAATACGCTTCTCGATATCGTACACCCTAGAAAGAAAGTTTTTAGGTGTAAACTTAATAATATATAAATAAAACAACAATGTATATAAATCCCAAACAAGCTCATAAAGTAAGTAGAGAAAATCATTAGGAATCTATAGTCAATAACTATAGATATACGCAAGATCATAAATGCGTTGTTATTACTAGCGCTGCCAACAAATAGGAAATAATTATCGAGCTATTAATCTGCTAACCGGTTGCATTGAAATATTCGAATTCATTTAGCTATCTGGATATATTTATAGTAACTATCCCGATATGTTACAATGTAAGAAAAGAGACATTTTTTTTAGCCTTTAACAGCAATTTTTCAAAAAATGCTGTTATTTCGATCTTATTTTGGAGGAAGATATTTAAATTAAGCGAGTCTAACTTTATAATGTCAAAGCTTGGAGGGGTGGCGGATAAGTTATCATTATTGGGTATTTGCAAAACTTATCCGGTTCGACTCATCGACTCTTTATTCGATTAATTAAATATAAATGGAAGAATTAGCGTTATTTTAACCGGTTAACTGGTTAATCCGTATTCAGTTGACAGCCTTATTAGTTGTTAACATCTACGGAATGACAAATGGTGTTGCTGTACTGTTGCTTACAATATACGAAATAAAAAACTATAGATCTACATATTCTCAGAGTCGAACGTGTCGATACCATTTTTTGTTTATATTATATATCACTCCGGCATTGCTAAATTCTCCCTACTTCGCAGTCGAGGCGGGCACTCGGAAGTCGGAAATGTGTATATCCCTTCAGAACTCAGTTTTAACGCATTAATGTTTTAGCTAAATATTTATAAAACAAACCTAGTGTCTTAACTATATATTTGTTCTTGTTAATGTTATTACTGACCTTCAGAAATGTTAACCAATTCATATAGCACAAATATTATGGATGCATGCTTTCAAATGGGCACAATTTTGAACACCCCTTTTGGTGCAAATGAGAGTTTGTATATCATGCATTGTATTCTGCAAAATCTACACTACTTTCTTGATTAAATTGCTGAATGCAACGTATTACCTTTTACAATTCTGGAATAAGCCAGAACTTGATTTTCCTTGTAGGGATGATGTTTTTCAGTGTCTCGATGCATGCATAATAGAAAATACATCTGCATCGGGAACAGAAAAAATAATCAGCCCTATTCAATTGGCAAGTTTTACCAAGCCCCAAAAATATAAAGTTAACACATCTGTTGCATGAGATGGTAAAACACTTTTTTGAAAGTAAGTACTTACTAATATGCGGTAGACGGCAAAACTCGTTCTTAGCAAATTTGATTGAAGACTAATTTTAAACCAGCAACTTCAAAGATTTTTATTACAAATGCGCAATAATTCATAAGAAAAAAATTAAAACACTCGCAATGTGACGCAAGTTGGTTACAATACGACCTCAACAAAAATTTATTAAGCCTATACCTGCCAATTTCGCTATAAAAAACTATATTTACATGCAAACTTTATGGGAAAATAAGTCTTTCGCGTTTGTCGGATTGTGCCCTCGTTTTTAAAGGTATAAAATTTATTAAAAAATAAATTTATATAATGCAATAAAATAGTTTGTTTGCCAGCTCTTTGTGAGCCATGATATAAAAATCTAAGGTAAAAACACAAGGCAGGTCTCACAAAATTTAATAAATATCGCATTTCGATTGTTAAGTTATCATCAGCACATAAGTAAGATACCTTAAACTATCATGTGTTTTTACCTTAGATTTTTATATAATTTACGAAGCCCCTATAGAGCTGTTTTTTTAATGCAAAAATTGTAATCTAACTTTATTTTGTTTTTTGAATTAAGTTGATATCTTTTATAGTAAAAGCAAAATTAATTAAAAAAGAACGCCACTTTCTCCCATATTATTTACATTAGTAAATAGAGATAATGACGAGACAAATAGAAATAATAATTGTTAAAACTTGTAAAAATGTTTTTGTATCTTTTGAACATGTGAGAAATACGTTTGCACCTATAATATGATTCTCTACCCAGAAGTTAGTAACCGGTAGTCTACGACAGTGTTTCCCAAACTTACAAGATATGCGTATCCCTTTGACAATTTACGTACAGCTGTGTAGTCCCTCGTACAATAAGTACAAGAACCAGAAATTGAAGTAAAAGTACTGTTATTTATCAAAATATTCTTTAGTCAGCATAAACTATAACTGCAGGAATTTGTTTTCCTAAGACTAGAATTTAGTTTTGAAAGCATGTTCGGCCAACAAATGTATGAATTTATTTATTTAAGATAATGATAAAGTTACTAAACTAATTTAATTTTGATTTCAATTAAAAATGTTTCGGTGGCACGATTATAATAAAATTACATATACTGCAGTGGAACGGTTAGCGCGTACCCCTTTCAAAGCATTTTGGTGGCCAAAGGGGGTGGCGAACAGGACAATCGTCCGGGAGCTCGCTTTTGTTTAGCAATTAGTAAAATCACTTTGAGATATAATATTGTGAAAAATAAGAAAAACAAACGAAAATGCGTTAAAAATCGATAAAATTCTTTTCACAAACTACAAATTTGACACCTTTTTCCGTTTTTGCTTAATTTGGTCCGACTTTTCATCAAATAATTTTAAAATTGTTGTATTTTCTAACAATTTGTGACGGCACAACAGTTTTCTTTCTTACTAGTCCTTATTTAATTAGTTTTTCTAAATCTCGTAAAATATAAAGGCCCCTAAACTAATAACGCCTTAGGTTCTCTCAGGCCAAATCTACTTCTGTACAAAGGGGTCCTCGTTGGGAGTCGGTGTACCAAAAGTTGGGAACACTAGTCTAAGACATACTGTATTTATTTGCCACTTACTGTAGTTGCATCGGAATATTAAAGCTGTGCAAGAAGTTACCACCAAAAACAAGCGAATCGATTGGTGTTAATACAGCATGAATCCATCCAGTGGGAATGAGCATGGTCTGACCCTGTCGCAAAATGCACTTGAAGCACTGATCGACCTGATCGCCGAAGAATGTCTCGCTTTGATTCGTCGATGTCATCCAGTGCTGATACAATGTGAGATTGGCGGTTGTTGGTCGAATAAAGTAGAAAATCTTTTCGCCGCGCAGCACATGATACCAAACACTCGTGCCGCCGAAATCGATATGAAAATCAGTGTATGAATCTTTAACACTCATCAAACAGTATTTTTGTACATGCGGTCTCTCGAGCGGATAATCGCGCGGCCAAACTGAATTCACCCAGTCTAGCTTTCTTGCTATTAGAGGCGCGTCTATAACTTTTGATAACCTAAAAAGGAAGTCGATTATCTATCAATTCGCCGTACAAGAAATCAATGTGCTTTTGTAGTGTAAACTATAGTTTACAAATAGGAGCAATTTAACCTTGAAGTAAATGTTGTACTCCGATTCTATTGTTTTATTGTAGATAAAATTATTTCTATTGAGCATGCGATTATTATTGCTGCTTCAGTAAAGCCGCAGTTTTATTCGAATATTCATACTACTAAAAAATGCGCTCTTCACCTATTCAAATTATTTTACTTATTTGCATACGTATAAAATATTTTAGTGACATGATGGTATAAAAAAAAATTAGATAAAATAGTGTTGTGTCAATGAAGCAGGATCCAGCTACTAATCTAGAGCACCCATCAAAGGTACTAATACTAATACTAATATTGTTTCTAATTGAATAAACTCACCCTGTTTTCGAGAATTCTAAACTAACAACATTGTAAACACGTTTGCGGTTTGCCGAATGAAAATAGCCAACAAAGTCTCTCAATTTCATTTTGAAATCAATCTGTCGGGTCACATCAATAACATCCATCTCAAAATCGCTACCAACATGCTGTTCGACATCATATAAACTAAAGTTGTCGGGTGGAAGCGTCATATCCAACCCTTCTCTACCATCCACCACGATGGGACAATCAAAACCTCGGTGATTGAGAAACGTTTCGGTCAATTGTTGGCCTCGCATGTGTAAAACAATCTCGCCCTCGCTGCTGAAATGTCTCGCACACAACTCCCGAATAAACACTTCGGTTCCGGTCTGGATTGCTTTTCCACTCGCATTCTCGTCCCAATAATCATGTCGATGGAAGTTGTTGTAAGGCTTATCTAGAACACAATCATCATTCGCGTTCTTTCATGAAACCAAACGATCATCTTACATTGTGAAGGTCCAAACAAGGGAACACATCTTGGACAATGATATTTATCTATTTCCACAGTTGTATGCTCTTGAAAGTTGCAGCAACTGTAAAATAAGCATACAAATGATCGCATAGCGTTTATCTAAATAGTAAATATTTGTAAATATTATGTGTTTGTGTATAGGTTATGTTACGTTTATTATTAATTAATCGAAGGTGAGCGATCGAGGGGTGATAGAGAATCTATTTTATTACCTTCCGTGAAACCAATCTTTACAAACATCGCATTGTATCATAAATATATTTGGATCGTACGGCTGTCCACATAAACAATACGAAGCTTCCATTGTGTATTAAATAGTGTTGGAACAAACAAACCAAAAACAACTGAAGCCAATAAGACAAAACTGAAATTAGCTCTTTTTCAAAATCTAAAATGATGTTAAAAATCTATTATAGCTTGAGATTAAACGTGAACCCAAACAAATTAAAATATGTATCATTAAAGTATTTATTCAAAAAAAATTTAAAATTTATGTAGAAACAGTGGGTAATTAAATTACTAACTTCCTGTTACATCACGTAGCTTACAATATTTACTAACAGAGAGTGCTGTGTTTCTAAATTATCGCTAAATTAATATACTTACTAACTAGCACATATATTGGACAAATTGCACTTGAAAGCTACTTAATCTGGTTGTAAAACTAAATATTAAATTTGAAAATGTGATTTAATTTATAAATAATTTAAAAGCGCCATCTCGTAGTTTAGCCGCGCAGCATTTATCATCTTTTTTTAATCGTATATAAATAATGAGTGAGAAAAAGATAGATGATGTATCAGATTTTTAATATGTCAAAACATATCTGGCCATGTCAGAGTCAACTGGCACGCAAACTCAAAGCGGTTGTCAACTAATCTAGTGAAGAATTAAAGTATGGTGACCCAGTGATAATACAATATTAGAGATAAGATATTCTTTATTTTTGTACCATATTCGAGACATATTATAAACTGTATTAAATAATTTAACGAAAAATGTCTGGTTTCGATGACAATCCGTTTGGCGATGATAATCCATTCGCTGTAAGTGGCTGAAAAATCGTTAAATATATTATCTTAATATGCGTAAATTTAAAGGACCCAGCGGTTCAACAAGTTGCTAAATCCTCGCATAGTCAAATCAGAGTAGAAGATTATAATCCCTTCGGAAATCAACCAGCAAACCAAAGGCCTGTACGTATTGCAATCTAACACTGTCATCGACATGTTTTTAATATATGTTTTAGATCGGATACAACCAGGGAAACACTGAACCTGCAGTGATGCAGCCAACGCAAGATCCACCAATGTATACACGAAGTGCACAACAAACCCAAGCAAAGCCAGTATTAAATACTGATGAATTACAGGTATTTGATCATTTTCCATTTAATGTAATTACGTTGAGCGTTGCTTATTGTTGCTGAATGTGCAGAGGAAGCAAGAGGAGCTGGAACGTAAGGAAGAGGAGTTGGCGCGTCGCGAGGAAGAAATGCGACAGAGTTCATATAATGTAAGACGCAATAATTGGCCGCCGTTGCCTGAGCAATGCTGTTTTCAACCATGCTTCTACCAGGACATACAAGTCGATATTCCTTTAGAGTTTCAAAAAATTGTTCGCCATTTATACTACCTATGGCTGTGTAAGTTTACATTTTATTATTATTATTTTTATTACTATTAGAAAATGTTTATGCAGATAAATTATGTACAATATTACGTATTTACCAATCAATAATACACGTAAATCACATTCATTTTTAATGTATTTACAACAAATTAATAAACAAACACCTCAACAATTTTTTCCCAATGGGACTATTAGAAATCAAATAGAAGTTGGAATCTAGAACTAATTTTATTTGGGCCAGCTTCTTGTTTCATACAATCTCCTCTTATTCGTTTTTTCATCTATATTTTGATGCATATTCCCTTACTACGTATTGATTTACTAAAAATAATTAACTGATTTGATAAAAGCGTAGAGATAATTTTAGGTTAGATTATAATTTCTAGGATTTCTAGCTGCTGATAGATTAACTACTCATATGCCAGTGACTAATTTGAACGCACGAAATTGACTATCAAAGGATAATTTGCAAAATCAACAATAATAAAAAACCATTTTGTTTTGGAATTTGCTTAAATTTAT
The DNA here is from genome assembly GCA_030264715.1 of Adinopsis sp. GC000173. NCBI lineage: Eukaryota > Metazoa > Arthropoda > Insecta > Coleoptera > Staphylinidae > Adinopsis > Adinopsis sp. GC000173. The sequence continues at coordinate 26,049 of JARJDW010023114.1, read as the reverse complement.
CAACACATGACTCATCATTGATGATTATTTATTAATAATTGTTTGTGCGAGAGGTGTTTAGTAATCTAATGTGATTAATATTTGGATGGTATCAAAAATACAATTGACGTTGAATTCATACGGGTTTCGGATTACTACTTAATAAAAATTAAGTAGTTCACATATTAATATCGAAAAGATTCAATAAAATTTTTATTTAAAACATGATCGATTTTGGCAATTAGGTCATCCTCAAAAAATTATTATGATAATGAGCTTAAGTTTTAAATAAAATTATATTATACTATTGCACTGAGTATCTACAACACATTTAATCGAATTAATAATTTAATATTAGAAAAAAATAGTGTTGTGTTGTTTAGTTTGATCTGCTACCTCTCAGAGCGATACAAAATGATTTTAAATTTAAATTTTTAAAGTAATTCCTTTAAAACCTAAACCTTGTTTCAAATTTCTATTGGGCCCTTTTTGCTCTTATATCCAACATTGCGTTTTTTACTATCAACTGTTTTAATTAAAAGTCATTGGGCATTTTATAATACGATTAATTGAAATATTTAATAATTAAATTATTAAAAGTAAGTTTATCTTATGCATTAAAACGCATTTTGAATTTACACAATAATTTCATTGTTTTTGTTTATTTGTTTTAAGTAAATCGGCTTATTACAACATAAAAATGAATAAACGCTAGCTTTTACACGTTTCGAAACTCCAATATTAAACTTTTCTATTAGTTTTGCTGTAAAATGCCCAATGGGTTTTAATTAAAACAGTTGTTTACGCCACGTTGGACCTAGGAACAGACAAATCGAACTTCATTTTGTTGCTTCTTTCTATATCCAATATTGCGTTCCTTTAATATCAACCGCGTTAATTAAAAAACATTGAACATTTTACAACTAGATTGATGCAAATGTTTAATATAGTAATACACCTATCCCCCGATTTACACGGTAGATCGGTGCCTGAGAAATCCGTGTAAATCGAAATTAACATTTTTCCCATATAAAACCGTGTAAATCAAAAAACATGAAAAAAAAACATAAAATTTTGGGTTATTTATTTCACTTTTACGCTTGCTGAAGAAAACTAGTTTCATAAAATTTAAGACGTAGAATAAAAATCTAGAAATTGTTTATAAACAACATTTATAAAATGCATTAATCGCATATTTTCAAGAAATGGTAAGAATATGGCATTCTGCTATGTCTTCAAATTCATTTCAAATAAACATTTCAAAATTTATGGTGTGTAGATATCAGTTGCAGCATATATAATCTGATTTATTATATAAACAAAGTTTGTTATCGGTTACACTAATTAAAAATTATTCTCAACGGACGTTTTTTTTTAGTGAGGTTGAATAATTTTTAAAACCGTGTAAAAGTGAAAACATGTAAAAAAAGTACCGTGTAAATCGGGGGATTGGTGTATTGCATAAAATGTAGTTCCGTAACAGTATGTATTTGTTATTATACGGGTTTTCCAACAAATTTTTACAGACACTTAAAAAGTTCTGAACCTTATAATATAATTTTTGTAATACTTATTTAAAAATGATAAACTTCCCAAATGATTAATACAAGAACAAACTTATTTCGGTGTTTATTCGAATGATTTATCTATGTCGCATGCTCTAAGTTGGGATTATTTTATTTATGAAAAGAATGAAGGCATAATTTTTGGAACAATTTAGGTTTTTTTTTCTATATATTATATATTCTTATTAGTTTGGATTCAAGTCGTACATTTTAGTGAATCCAATTAACCGTATTGTGCGACATAATTCTGTATTTGCATTTGAAAGTCTTTAGAATTTAGCATTTTTATGCGAGAATCAACAGATTTATTTACTGTTTATTAAAGCAAGTAATCAAAAACAATGAAATTATACTGTAAAGTAGCTTAACAAAAAATTGGAAATGCAATTTAATCTCTATGAGTGTTGGGAATTGAAAAAATATCAATCCTCTTAAATATCGAGTTCATGCCGGCTTATTTACTTATATTTGCAATCAATCTATCATTCAATATTTCAATACTTTTTTAGGCCATTGGTTAATTAATCGCTTATCGATTTTCTTAATTGAATGGTTCTCAAATAGCAACTACGAGTATGAAAATGATTGTATATTTTTCAAATGAAAATGTTTATAATCACGATGCTTTAACAAAAAAGTTTATTGTATATTTTCTTCCCTTATCGCGGTGAAAACAATTCTATTATTGAATTAAGTAATCAATCTTTTCATGTTATATAAATACGTTATTAAAACGTAATTAAATCAGTTGAAAAACATATTGTGTTTTATGAGTATTTATATCTAGTTTGAATTTACTTCGAACGTTGCTAACTTGACTGTATTTCATGATTAATTTAAATTTCCAGCCGATTTAAAATACTCAAAAGGTAGGCTGAGGTATTGAATTTAAATGATCAATGGCGTTTTGAACTTTGATCAATCTATTACTGATGTGTCAAAACTTCCTCTTCTCCCCTTATGAAATAATTTATATTTAATCAATTGTTAACGCTTTAAATTGATAGCTGGAATATTTTTTAGGTAGAAAATAAAAGCGGAAATGAATGAGTTTACTTTATAATATTTTTATTAGGTAGCCAATGTTTGAAATATATTACATCACATATATTTTATGAGCAGTTTTGAAAGTGTGTATAATTGATGATACACAAGACGTGGTTATTTATAGAAATTGACCTTTCTTATTAATATTGAATAGTAATGTATAACTAATTTATATTATTTGTTCATTCAAGATCATGGAATGGTGATGCTGCTAAATGTATTCGGCGGAATAATTCTTTTAAATGCAACAGTAATCGGTCTGGGAATATTGTTCACGCTAATGTTCACACCGTTTTCGTATTTATGTTGGTTCCGTCCAGCGTATAAAGCCTTTCGTTCTGATTCATCGTTCAACTTTATGGTATTTTTCTTCGTATTTTTCTTTCAATTTGTTATAACGACTATACAAACAATTGGACTACCAGGATCTGGAACAATGTAATAATAATAATATTAATTCATTGCTTTCATTTCATGATGTTTATATGCGTTTGTTGTTTCAGTGGAATCATTACAGCATTGAATGAATTTACCGCGAAGAATATCTTTGCAGGAATACTTGCCTTAATTATAGCTTGCGGTTTTGGATTTGCAGCAGCTGCTGATTTATTCCTCATTTCAAAGGTAACTTAATATTATTTCTTTTATAAACAAATAATTCGTCTTAAATTGCTTAACAGTTGCACAAAATTATCTGATAAAAATCACAGTTTTAAATAATAACGATCAATAGTAAAAAAAACATCAAATTGTGGGTTCCACCATAATAACACTGTGGTATAAATAAAAACTATATGTTTTGCAATAAACTTCTGACTTATTGGATAAACCGGGTAGACCCTAAAGTTAAAGCCTTCGTTTTCGAGTTGTGACAGTTTAAACATTTTTAAGTCAACATAGTAAATTAGCCTTATTTTAATCACTTTCTCTTTCGCCAAGAAACTTTAGAACCGAATGATATGATTAATTAGATTTCGCTGATTGCAATGGCATCAACTATTTTTAAATGTTTTTTTTGTATATTAGAAATATGATTCGCTAGATTTTATGATTTACCAAACTATTGGGCGTTTTAAACTGTTCACTTAAAAATGTTTAAATTTATATCAGTCAAAAAATGGCTTATTTAAAAAAAGTTTGCGGTTTTAAATTCAGCGTGCTCGTACGTTTGCCCAACGTATTCAATGTTTGTTGAAATTTTCGACTAGCATTGTGTAATTTGATGTAGACTTGATTAGTTCTCAAGAAAATAGAATTAGTTCGTAATGCAGTAGTTAATATATTTGGACTATTATGTCACCATCAGACCTACGACTAGAAATATACAAAAATAACAAACAATAAACAAAAAAACTATAGAAACAACAATACGTTAATTAAGTAGATCCAAAATTTTAAACTGCTTGACTTCTAACTGTTCATTCATCAGCAGTATTTGATTATGTGAAACCTTTCCAATTTCAGTTGCCTGCAATAAATCCATTTTCATCCCTCTGTTTCACAAAATGGTCACACTTTTAAACTTTCCAGGGAGAAAAACTAATCAAGTATATTTTTTTTGTATTTACTAATATCTGTTTCAATTGTACAATTATTATCATTTATTTTTTATATTAATTATTATATAGCCGACGACAAAATTTTTGCACATAGGCGCCTCTTAGTGCTCACGCTTTCTTGCTTATCATCAGAAACATCTTGTAATAAATAATACGTAAACTCTAAACTTACAATTTAATTTTCCTCTTTTACTGTCAAAACAAATTTATTGCTTTAGGTAAAGGGTTGATCAATAATTAACAGAGAAATTTATTGGTGCGGTTAATGTTGGATATAAAAATTCTATTGGTGGTCATATTACAGTTATAGAAAACTATGCAATAAAATAATTTTTCATGAAAAATTCCCGAATGGATCATAAATTGTGCAATTGTATTACAGGTTTTTCACCAAGACAGTACGTTCCTCGAACTATATAAAACAGTTACGTATTATAAAATTTTTGTTATTGTAATTGATGGTTTAAAGAAACTGTTCTAAATGAAATGATAGGTATATTATTATTAACTGCTTTTATGCGTGGATTTACTATTATTTATTCTATGTATTTTCTGCTACGCCTTTTTGAGGTAACCTAAAAACCATTTAGTGAGTAATTATTATGTGGAAAAATTATAATTTATGCCAAGATAATGACGGTAACATATAATAATAACAAATTGGTTTTCTTGATAACGTTTTTTAATTAGCCCAACGGAAGATATGAATTTATTGATCAATTAATATTTATATGTATTTTTATATAGAAATACACATAAATAGTAAAATTTCTTTTGCGTCAGTTAATTACATAATTGAAGATTTTGTTTTCGAGAAATAGGATGTAATAATTAGCTAACTAATGTATGTACATATATAATCTTAAAAACATTGTATGATTTTAATGGTTATGGTAGTAGCGTACTGAGCGTACTGTATTAAACATTAACCTGTAATAAAACGGCTAATTAATTAAAAAAGCAATATTTACAGTTCTACTTGAAATATGTTAATTAATTTAACAGATACAAAAAAAATACGCGAAATAATTTTCAATTGCAGTTAATTGAAATATGAAATACAGTGGTACCTCGGTTATCATTCTCAAATGCGTTATGTCCGAAATTACGTTTTAAAAACGAGTGTTTTCAAACTTAAATTTAATATTCGTCATTTGATCGTATTTCAATGATAAAATTATTTTTTTACGACTAAATCATTCTTTATGGATTTTGTTTGTTTTTATGTGTTATTTGTTAAGCCTATGTTTCATTTTTTTGAGGTTAAGATTAATATTTTCTCTATTTTCTATTTCATCTTGAAATTTTCCTCCCATATCTAGGGCTAGACGGTCATAAGCATTTTTATATATTTCATAATTAATTTTTTTCAGTAATGTTTTAAAAATTTTTGAACGAATTGTTTGAATTTACATGCAATTTTTATGGAAAAATTTTTTTTGGTTGACGAATTTGATTTCGCAACGAACTAAGTTTATTAACTGAGGTATCACTTTTAGACTTTACAAAATGATCTTTCAATGACGATTCTCGTCTTGCACCATTGTGCAGTTGATAAAATAAGCCAGCTAGTTTTATAAATCTGATAGTATAATATATCCAAGTGTTAATAATACGTTAAATAATAATTCGCACTATCAATGTTGTTATGACTAATTTTTATCTTAGATAAGTTATCATGTGTTTATATTGTATATGTTATTGCAGATTCATCGTATGTACCGAAGTACAGGTGCAAGTTTCGCCAAAGCACAAGCTGAATTCACGACCGAATTTCTACGAAATCCGCACGTACGAGGTGCTGCATCAAATGTAGCTGCTGCTGCAGTCCAATCGCAATTCAACCAAAATACAAACCGATATTAATTTATTATTGCCACGTTTCGTGTATAGTATTCAGTATACATTGTTTTAACTGAAAGAAGAAAAAAAAAGAAAAAACTAAAAATCTAAAAATTATATTTAGCACATAATTATTTTCAAACTAAATTAATACAAAATTGCTTCACTTCGATTAAGAAAATTTCTTAAGCTTCGTATTAAATGGTGAATAAAATCGGTTGTGTATGCGTACATCGACTAAAAAATTGTAAATAATGTTGGGATGCATGAATAATATATTACTTGTTTTTTGTCTATAAATACACAGTCGAATAATAAAGAAATAAAAGTAGTTTGCGGTACTTATAAATATATAAATATGAAACACTATTGTTACATCAATAAATAAAACTATTTTATTATAATAACATATTTCTAACACCTAAAAACACACATTCTTACAATAATTGAGAGTGAATGAGACTTTCTTTCTGGAATAAGTTTTATTTATAAATCTTTAAATTTAATAAAAATGTCTGTGTTACTTATTTAGTTAACGAAAAAAATAATAATTGTTATTATTAAATATATGTATAATAACCTTCATAAGAATAAAATTCGTTTTGAGGTATTGCATGAATGATATAAAAATTTGTTAATTATTATTACACAAATAAAACGTTAAAATAATTGCGTTATTACTATAACTGGTGGAGGTTGTTACTTTTAATTGTTTTGCTTCATATAAAACATAACTTAGTAGGAAAAAAAGTAGCCACTTATTATAAATTGAAAAAAGTTTGAGGGATACGCGCTCTATGCATTATATACATAATACCATACGAAGTGGCTCCTTTTTTTCCTATTTAATTCTGAGTTTTTATTTAAAAGTATAAATTATTAGCTACATGTTAGTATTTCTCATGTTTTTTCTATGATTTCTTTGCATAGCCCATTATAACTTTAGTTTCCGTGTTGAATATAGTCAACAACAAAACTATTAAGATTTTTAAATAGCAGTTATTAATACTTACATTACGGAGTAAGTGGAAGGATTAGTGTATTTCTTTGAAATTTAAAAAAAATAACGCAAATTTTATTAGATAAATTCTTCATAAATAATAAAGAGCCCAGACTAAAATTTGTGTTGACAATTGTTGTTTCTGAATCGAACTTCAAGTTCAAAATTCAATAATTTCTTTTAAATAAGTTAATAGAAAGAATAGAACTGTCATGCTGCATTCAGTTATTGTAAAAACTATCATAAATCTATGCTCCCTCATCCAATTAATCATTTTGTATCAGGTGCACAACTAAGTCGTTACAGTTGTTTCCATGATATTGAAACTGTATTATTAAAGAATTGTTATAAAGAAATGAATCAAAATATTGATCGTCGCTGACTATAACCTTTTGCCATCTTTCTGGCAGAGATCGAATACCGTGGCGGTAAAAGTGTTCGTCTTGCGAGGCTATCCACGAATCAAGCCATTTCTTGATCTCTATAAGAGTTGAACTGCTGATCAGCCAGACCATGTGCCATCGAAAGGATCATGTAATAATCCGAAAGTGTAATATTGCGGAGGGTAGCACTTTCCATTTGAGCGTTTTCAGCGTTTTCAGGTACGTTTTGACAGCTTTGCCAACATGAGGTCGAACGTTGTCATGCAGTAGAATCACTTTGTCGTGCCTCTGCTCGAATTGTGTCCGTTTTTCCCGTAATGCTCGACTCAGTCGCATCAATTGAGTTCGATACCATTCTTCAGTTATGGTTTTATTCGGTTTCAAGAGGTTATAATACATAATACTGACCTGGTCCTACCAAATACAAGGTATAACCTTCGCAGGGTGAATATTCGCCCGAGTCGACGACGTAGAAACATGATCAGGCAATCCCCATGACTTTCTTTTCTTTAGGTTGCACTAATGAATCCATTTTTCATTTCCTGTCACGATACGATCTTTCTGTTTTTGCCACTGAAACATTTGTTCATAGACGAAAACACAGCGCTTATAGTGCGTTGGCTTCAAGTCATAAGGTACCCAATTTCCTTGCTTTTGAATCATTCCCAACGTATGCAATAGTTTGGAAATGAATTGGCAGGTAATTTTTAATGCTGAAGAAAGCTCTTTTTGCGTTTGGCGTGAATTCTCATTGAGCAATGCCACCAATTCACCGTCGTCGAAGGTTTTTGACATTTCTTCACGCGGACCGTCATCAGCATCAAAATTACCGTCTTTGAAGCGACAAAACAAAACAATCACAGCACTTTGTTTCACTTAGAGCACCATCTTCGTAATCTTTTTGAGCTCACGATGCGCTTCAGCTGTAGTTTTCTCAGATTGGAACAAGAAAATCAACACTTCCCGCAAATAGCAATTATTTGGTACAAAATCACTCATCTTTCAACACGCAAAAGTATATGACGCCAAAAGAAAATGACTAAAGTATCAAAGCGGTTTGTTTACAACATATTTATGCTTGCCTTGTGCAGTTTTGTTAAATTGACGGGCACGTTTTGCTGGAGCCATCCATTCGCAAACGGTAAGGACTTAGTTGCGCACCTAATAGTTTTTTCGCATTTTACATTAAAGATTCTTTTATTTTGATCGTTTGCGCCTTTTCATATTTCATATTTTAAATTACCCGCTTATTTGTCCCTAATGTTCTAAGTATATAATATTATTCCTGGTTGAACGTATGTTGTAACTTTTCCATGATATGCTTGCGTCTATCGGCTATACTATTTGGATGCATTATATTTTGCAAAAATCGATAGTGAGTTCAAGTGACGATGCACTAATTTCGAAATATGTTATGATAAATAATATGGCCGAATATTAGAACAAATGATACAAATTAGCGCTCTCTTTATTCTAATAGCAATACTAATAAAATAGAAGTACTTTATAATTTGGTGTTGTAATTAACGTGAGCGATTTTCACAATTTCCATTGCCGATAAACAAGCACTTAGATAAAAGGAGTCATTAGAATTGACTTGATAATAATTTTCGTCTTGAATTACACATGTTCATTGTATAAATTGTCTTTAATAATATGATATAACAGTTAATTTTTGCATTACATATTTTTTGTAATTAAATTTGTATTATTTTATAAAACTTTTTCATGTTTTGACAAAGCGACAACGACTGAACGTTACTTCATTTATGCATTTTTCTTTCTTTTTGCAGAAATGATCGTGTTTGTAACACATTTAATTATTTTACATCAATTTTATCAAATTAAGTATGTATTTATAGCGTCAATTATAAGCACAGTTGCTTGTGCGCTTAACATTTAATTAATTACTTATAAACAGCATTTCACAAAATAGTTTAGTTTAAACATTTGCTATAAGTACATAAGTAAAATGATTAAATTTGTTTAATTATTAACTACAATTTTAGTTTTGTTACACTACAGACACATCGTTAAGGATAAAAAGAAACGATTAATCAGATTTCTAATTTTCTATAATTAAGAGCAGCTACAAACAAAATACAAATCAAAAAATGTTGGCATATAAATGTATGTGGTACGTGTGTTTTATCATCTGTTTCTGTTTGTTTTTTCATGTCACATTACTCTTTGTTTTTCTCTTTCTTTCTCTTCGCAGCAAATGTAATAACTCACATACATCATACATATAAATGAAAAAAAAATAAAAAGAAAGCAGTCGATCATTTTTCATTGAGATCAACAACAAAGCAATTTAATAAACATACAACTTTGAATCACAACTTTTACGTAAACCAATATTTTTTTAATGTTTATCGTAATATTGAATGTATGAATTGTTATTAATAAATTAATACGATATAATAATAATAATAATAATAAACGTGTTTTAGGAAAAAAAATAAAAAATAAATGATGATATATTACTTTGTTGTAAAATATGTATATAATAGATGGAAATAGAGGGTGTATGTAATGTGTGATCAAATCTAAATAATAAATTGAAATGATAATTATTAATAAATGAAGAATACAGTTAAAAGCAAACATTCAATATGACAATTCAATTCAATTATGTACATACTGTTATTGAAAATGTAAGCATTTATAATACCTATAAAAAAATTGGTAATAAAATTTGGCATTTTAAATAATGCAGTGCCCCTATATTTAGATAAAGAGAGTAAACGTGAAGGCTGTTAATATTTACAACTCGGGAGTAAATTACAATCAATTATTAAAGTTTTGTTTTTTTTCTACCTTACTCGCAAACCAACAAAATTAACTGTATCGCACAAACAAAATCAATAAACACAAGGAACATAGATATTTAGATGACTACTGGGTAATAATTATTACAATTAGATCAGATAAGATTGCTTCGCGTTTGCGTCCCTTAAATATACAAATACACGTATTTTTAAAAAGTGTAACAGTAGTAGACCTTAAAATGCTTATCTATATAAATATTTGGTAAATGAATAATATACACATTGATGTAAAATAAAGTACCAGAAATAAATGATGAAACAAACAAACAAAATTATAATAATCAATAAAATAAAAAGTAATGAAAATCAATCATATTACGAGTAAGGTCCATTCGACATTCATAGATATGATAACGATTTAAAATATCTTAAATATTAAATTAAGGCTAACCTACATTTAGCTAGTTAAATAGTACATAACATAATAACAACTGTACGTTGGTCTTTATTTATAACTAGAGTCAGTTGAGAGTAGCGGCGCTACTATGACCACACGGTAACAGCGTTAAGTGCTGGTCTGTTTCATTATACTGTAGTCATTTAGTGCGTACACCTTTTTTCTTCTTTCGTTTGAAGAAACAACAACATCTAAAATGATAATCAAGATTAATATGCAAACTTGCCGTCGTTTAATTATCGCTACATACTTCTCCAAAGCTCCAATAACACACAAGCTACCAAAGAAACCAAAAATTTTATTAAAAACAAGCTATTTTAATAATTATAGTATTAAAGTATTGAGAGATTTTCGAATTGTGAAAGTGAAAAGCAGATAATGTTATTGTTAGAGTCAATTAAGCTAGCTCAATTCTTTAGTACTGTACTCTTATTAAAATTAAATCAAATTAAATGAATAAAAAGTAGAAGCTTTGGTTTTAGTATTAAAATAGTATTATTATAATTAATAATAAGTATAGTGTTAAGATAGACAACAGACAGACAACAGATATTGAAAAAATAAAAACATAACTAAATAAATCGACAGTTAACGGTTAACAAACATAACAGAACAGTTAGTCAATTGGGCATGCTCAAAATGTGAATAGCAAAACATAATAAGAAATAATAATAATAATAATCAACAAAAACAACAAAATAAAGTAAAACGGATAATAATAGATTATTTGCAAAGAAGCAACAATAAAGCGCCACCACCACCACATAATTGTGTTGAAAATGACGATAACGTACTTAGTTTCATCTAGAAGCTCAATTTCTTGGGGTTGAGTTATGGGGGTATTACTATGGCCTGCAGTAGGATCATCTGTATTCAATTCACCGTTCGTGGAGCTAACAACTTGTACTGATCCATGGCGATCAGCAGGAGTTAAATTGCCTAAAGTACTCTGTTTGGAAGTTTCCAGACAAATATTGCCCTTATCAGTATTCTAAAAAAATAACAACACATTAAAATATTTTATTATAATAATCTGCTTATTTTATGTATATATTATGCATAGCCTCTAACATGAAAGCGTTCATGTTGTACCTCATAGAGAACTATATAATCATCTTCTTGTAATGATGTATCAACATTATCAATATTATCATCACCACCCTGCGTAATTATAATTCATTAAACATGCATTATTACTTTTTTTACATTACATATTACATTTGCAACGTGTTATTAACTAACAACGAACGAACGAAATAAAGAAGAGTTTTATTTAGTATTAAATATTTGAAGTAATTTATTTCTTGGAATGGTTGAATTGAATTTGATTTAATCCGGGATATGTAAGTACCTACATACGAAGATACGAATACTGAGAAGATAGAATCCAAAGATCGATTAGTCTCTAGTAGTTGTTAGCACTTGTAATTATTTCGCAACCGTCAAGTAATTAACAACTCTATCAAGTTTAGAGTTACATACATATTAGTTAAAACTTCCACGAAAATCATATTAAATTATACTAAAGGTACCTAATAACTGCAAACCATTCCGAGAGTTAAATTACAGCAACATAATATAGGTATAGTATGGGTTAGCTACGTAGGTATTGTAGTATATAAATAAATATCGTAGATAGATATTATATTTATTATCGAATACATTTTATGTACCTTATTAGCGAAGAATCGATTTCGGCTGTACGGAGATACGACAACATCATGGCCTGTGGTTTGTAAAGATCCAACTGGTGTACTCTATTCAACAGATTGAAGAAGAGAAATCAATATTAATAATTTGCGTAAGAAAATTGTAAGTTGGAAAAAGCATCAAGCGCCTCCTACAGGTACAATACCTTCTCTGATCGAGTTTTATGTATGTTAGAGGGTGGTGCATTGCGCACTTGTTGCAACATATATATACTGGGAGGCTGATGATGATAGAGAAAAGAATTGTGATTTTGTGAAAATGGTTAATTCATCAGTTTTAATTAATCAAAAATAGGTATAGATAGCATTTGATACTTGCCATAGTTTTACCAGTCCAATCAAATTCACCATCGTCAGTATAGCCTCTTCTTTGAAATAAATCCGAGAATAATTTTCGTAAGTATTCATAGTCCGGTGTTTCGAAGAAGTCCAATCGCCGCACATACCTGAGATATATCGCCATTTCTTCGGGATGGCCTTCGCATAAAATATCGATTGGAGTCGCTCGTTTAGTATCGCCAATTTTCTGGTAACGTTCTTTAAGGGTTTCAGCCTACAACACAACACGGTTTAACATAAATAGTAATAAATAATATATAGTATATTGAATTGGAATAGAAGAATCAAGTTGTTATGTTTACCTTTAAGCCTTGCCAAGGCAATGAGCCCCTGAGAAAATACATGAACATGTGCCCTAATGCTTCTAAGTCATCCCTACGGGATTGTTCTTTGCCTAAATGGGTATTAATGGACATATAGCGTGCGGTACCGGTTAATGATTTATGTTCTCTATAAGGAATGTGTTTGTTTGTTTCTAGTTCTATGTACTCTTTTGCTAAACCAAAATCTGCAATTTAATAACAATTATTTGTTTAAGCGACACACGTACATTAAATTCAATTCATCTACATTGGTAGACCATAACTTACCTATTATGTGAATAATCTTTTCTCTTTTTGTTGCAGTGCGGCCGATAAGGAAATTTTCAGGCTTAACATCACGATAAATCAAATGCCTTCCATGCACATACTCAATTCTATGTAATAATTGCAATGCAATCATGAGCACTGTTTTTAAGGTGAAGCGACGATCACAAAGGTCAAACAAATCTTCTAAACTTGGTCCTAATAATTCCATAACTAGAGCGTTAAACTTGCCACAAGGACCGAAGTAATACACATCAGGAATTCCCTCTAGATTACATACAATTAACATTAACAATTAATAACTATAATTATTATTATTTTTTTATACAATAAATTAGAAAAAGTAAAGAAGAAAATTAATTACCGTGGCAGCCAAGTAGTTTGTAAAAACGATATTCTAAATGCAATTGCGGGGCTTTCGATTTCATTGGTTCCATTTTAATAGCAACATGTTCATTATTATATAGATTCTTTCCTAATCGCAGTTCGCCAAAATTTCCACAGCCGATTTTTTTGCCAACACGAAAATTTGGCCCCACCATCATAACACCCGAACTGGAATTCATTGAGTGTCGTGATGTTTCGCTTCCAGTCCCTTGTCCTAAGAAAAATACGGAACAGAACAGGTATGAAAAAACTATAAAACCATAACAAATGCAAGCTATTCATTATTCAAATTAAAAACAATAATTATATTTGTTACAGATGATATGACATTCATATACACACTTTGCCTTTGAAGTGCTATTATATGGTATATCTATCTATCTATCGATTGATATACGAAAGAAATACACGTATATTATTTCACCATCGATATTAATGTTATCTAGTATTTATGAACAAATTATTACTAAGCGGCATTACCAGAGATATCTGAAACAATGCGCGCAGAAATAAAATACGACATTATCGTTAATATTGTATGTATTATGGAGCATAACCACTTCAGCATTAACGACGCGAGCACGCGTTTCAAAAGGCTTGAATTTCATGTGCTCGAAACTTTTTAATCAACTTATATTATTGTTATCATCCACATGGATGGTGAATTTTCATTTTCAGAACACTCTGGCACTTCTTGATCAACAACAATTTGATCGATAAATTATTCAAGATTCAATTGTTAGGATGCGTACAGACTCACAACAACAACACAACATGTCAATTTGTTTTTTTTTTTGCCTTCAACCACGCAACTATTTTATCATATTGTATAATGCATAATTTTCAGTCTTGTTTGCATTTGAACAAATTATGCATTATGTAATTACTTTATATTATGAAAAGATCAATAATAAATTTCGCTTTATAAAACAACAAAATGATTTATTTCGAGCCAGACACGGAATAACTGTTGTTTTGGTGGAAAATAAAATATAAACAAAATATAAAAATGTTGCTTGGTTGTTTGCAGATCATGGCAAATGTTCGAAAACAGATCGTTCGAAAGTTGTGTGTGCATATATACAATATAATACTACATATATATGTGTGTGTGTGTACTCTCGCACAAAGTTCAATCGAATGATTTGTTTATAAACATCAGCGTCTGGAAACGCGTACTAATAATCAATTTTGATTCGCGCTGACAGCTTTAAAATGCATCATCGATCGATTTTTCGGTCTGTACGCAGCCGAACATGCAACAATCTAATAAATTTTCACTCCGAAATATTTAAATGTGTGACGTGTAACACTGACCTGGCATGCACTCTAATCGAACACAATGAATTCGTATTTTAAATGCATTTGCTTTTCTAATAACTTTATTGATTGAATCATCATCATCGCCGAGCAATTTAAACAATAACATAAATATTAAAGATGAGCACGTCATTGATTAATTACAATTTAACATTATGTGTATGTGTGTATACATGTATGTATATGTATATATATGTAATGTTGTGTGTGGGTGACGATAAGTTCGCGTCGCACGACAAAAAATAAACTCTATTGATTTTTTCTCTATAAACACGCTGTATCAATTCAATCAATTTAAAGTTGCGCTAATTCATTTAATTTCGATTGATAAATGTTTTTTTTCTTTTTAATATGAAATTTAGTAGCTCAATTAATTAAAATCCCAACTTTCACATAGAAAATGCTTAATAATCGTTAATTATGATTTTAATTTACAAACTCTCGCTCTTGCATTAAATTATAGCAAAAAGTTCACAGGAATTCGTTGCTGCCTTATTATTTGCGTAAACTTAAATTGTTAAAGTTGAAGAAAATTACAAGCAAAAAAGACGTCACTGTGAGAGAGGGAACAATATAGATATAGCAAAAACTTTTATGCAAAAACGTATACAACATAAAACGATTTTTGTTCACTTGTTACTACTAAAAAATCACAACAACAATACGTTTGGATATTCACTTTTGCACTTCTCTTGATGACATCCGAACAATCGCAGCATGTTTTTTTTGTTCTTGTCGCCCTTTTATTATTAAATGCAACGCCAAACAAGCGTACTGTGCTGTGCTGCGCTGCTGCTGTTGGTGCTACTTTCTTTCGACGCGCGATGTTACAAATACAAAATAATTTAATAAAAATGTTTCATAGAGTGTAATTTAATTTAGCGAAATTTCGCAGCCAATCGCACAGCTATGAATAATATACAAAAGCGTCAACGAAACAATCACATTGTAACACTCTCGCTCTTTGATAAAAAAACGTGTTCAATAAGTTAACAAACCGTTTTGCAGTCGATACAAAACATTTTTTTCCACTATGTACTAGTAAAAAACATGTAAACGTAAATTTAATTAAAAAGTAAAAAACTATTTATTACCGGCTTGTTAAGAAATTGCAAAAATAGTATAAAATTTTTTTATACGGCGAGTTTTACAACCGATAAATAATAAAAAAATATCAATAAAACAATCATTCAAGTAATAACTTTTAAAAAAGTTTTAACTATTTGTTTTATTGATGTTTAATTTGGATGTTAATTTAGTCTAGTTTTATTTATTTACACAGAAGATTTATGTATATGTAATTTAACTGCTAACAAGTATTTATTACAAGTTTTAAGGCGCGTGTTCGCAAAAGACTTGATTTCTTAACGCATAGAAAAGTTTACGCATTCTTTGCAAACTAATAAATTCTGCCTTCCTTCTAAAGTAACTTTATTAAAGCTAGGTCTTTATCAAATATGTATTATAAAATAAATATGTACGATCGAAATAATCAATATGTGCTTAGATGTAGAATATAAATCACTTTATGATGAGTTTTTGATATAAATCATAAAGTCATTTTACATCGACATATTGACCGTACATATTTATTTTCTAGCTTGGCCTTAGCTTTATAGTCTTAATAAAGTTACTTTTCAACCTAAAGTATATAAATTTCGTTGCTTTTTTGTTTAAAAGTAAGGATAAAGTAAGTTATTTGCAAACATGCGTGTTAAAAAATAAAAATGTACGATCAAAATGGTAAATGTAAGATGCAAAACAGGGTTTTGATTTATGTACTTGTTAGTTGTCACTCAAAAAACAATAATTGACCTTAGTGATTGCTTACATTATGCTGGTTTGCCAAAATTAGAGAATTGCATAAATTATAAAGTCAGTTTACATCGATATATTGATCGTACATATTCATTTTCTAACTTGGACGACTTCCCTTTCAAGTCTTAATAAAGTTATGTTTCAATCTAAAGCTATTTACTAGCGTATAAAGTATATAAATTTCGTTGCGAGTTATATAAAATTAACTTTTTTGTTTAAAAGTAGCGATAAAGTAAGTCGTTTGCCAACATGCGTGTTAAAACGTAAAATGTATGATCAAAATGGTAAATACAAGATGCAAATTGCGTTTTGATTTATGTACGATACTTGTCAGTTGTCATTCAAAGGACAATTTATATTTGTCATTTCGTACATTACATTGGTTTGCCAAAATTAGACAATATCATATATGTATTAATAAGTCATTTTAGATCGAAATATTGACCGTACATATTTACTTTCTAGCTTGGGCTTAGCTTTAAAGCCTTAATAAAGTCACTTTTTAATCTAAAGCCACTTAATAGCTTATAAAGTATAAAAATTTCGTTGCGCGTTATATAAAATTTACTTTTTTCTTTAAAAGTAAGATAAAGTAAATCTTTTGCAAACTTACGTGTTAAAAAGTAAAAAAGTACGATCAAAATGGTAAATATAAGATGCAAAATAGCGTTTGGATTGGTGTACTTGTTAGCTGTCATTCAAACGACAATAATTTACCTCTGTGATTCCTTACATTATGCTGGTTTGCCAAAATTAGACCATAGCATAAATTAATTATTCATTTTTGATCGACATATTCACCGCACATATTTATTTTCATGTTTGAGTTTAGCTTTAAAGTTTTAATAAAGACACTTTTCATCCTACAGCTATTTATTAGCTTACAAAAAATATATAAATTTCATTGCGCAATATATAAAATTAACTTATTTGTTAAAAAGTAAGCTAAAATACTTCATTTGCAAATATGCGTGGCAAAAAGTAAAAATGTACGATCAAAATGGTTAATATAATATGCAAAATATCGTTTTGATTTATGTAAGATCCCTGTCAGTTGTCATTCAAAAGACAATAATTTACCTTTGGGATTTCTTACATTAAGTTGGTTTGCCAAAATTAGCCAAATGCATAAATCAGAAAGTTACTTTGCATCTACATTAACCATTTTAATCGTACATTATATGCAGTGATGCGTCTTTTAGCAAACGAATGAACGAAATTTGAGATATTTTTTAAAACATGCATGACTCAGTTTGTATTATATTTTCTTTTAGAATTTCGTATTGACTTACTTGCAGATATGAAACAAAACAAACATTTCAATTATTGGACGTTACTTTGGAACGAATTAAATTCGCCAGCAGAGATATCACTTTATTTATTTTACAGCACATATTTATATTTGATAAAGACTTAGTTTTAACATCGGAATAAAGTTATGTTTAATAAAAAGATTTTGGAATATTTACTCGCTTGCAAATAATGCAAACATTTCTTTTTGTGGAAATTTATTAGTGACGCTATCGATAAATAACATAAATAATCAATTCATTCATTGTAGATATATCTATTAGTTGGCAAAGAACTTAGATTAGATTTGCTTAAATTTTTGAACTTTTATTTAATCAACAAATGACAATATAAATGTAAGTGTAATGACTCTTTTAATTATCGAGAGAAGGCAAAAAAAATTGAATTTAATTTAGCAAAAAATATGTTGCAAGTGAGAAAAGCGATGAATAATACAAAAGCGTCAACGAAATAATAATTAATTTTGTAATGCGAGTTTTACAATCTTGTTCTTTTCATTCCGCACGAAAAAAAAAAAGCAGAGCGAACTGTATGTTGCGCAACGAACGAATGAAACGACTTGAGTAGTAGAGTTTTGTTGCAAAATGTTAATACTATTTTGATGTGGATTTCGTTCGACGGCGAACAATAAATGTCTATACACTATGAATTGTTGTTAGAAATTATCAAACTGCTGTGATGTTGTATTGAAATATGTATAGAATGTGTAATTTAGAGGCGAAAATCAATAATGATAATGGTAACCTGCTGCAGCACAATCAATTTTTTATGAATTTTTGCTGATGGTTTGTGACATTTCATACATAACCATTTTACAATCTAAATAATCATTATTGTTAATTAAATTGCCAACCTTCAAATTAAATTAATTTTTGCAATTTAAATAAATGTATTGTTTACAACAATTTGTGGGAAATTGTTTAAATTCAATTAAAAATCGCTAAAATAATTTAATGATTGCTTAATCTCAGATATGTATACTCGTATAATAGAGAAATAAACCGAGCGATGGTTTTATTGACAAAGCGCCGTAAAATGTTTAATAAAAGCGTTGAAAGTATTTCCATTATATCCGTATGCGTTTTCTAAACAATTCATTATTTTACAAAATTGCATTAATGTTTTAATATTGAAGGTGTATGTTGCATTGCATGTTAAATAATATTTACACGCTTGTATTTTTGCTTTATTCAAGTTGAAAAATAAATGCACGCCCTGATCGAATACAACACATAGCATACTGTTTTTGTGTTTTGCTTTGTTTTGTTTTAGTGTTTGTTTGCCGGTGTGCCTCTATTAAATTTCGTATTTTAAATAATTAATGAACAATTTTTCATCGGCCTTGAAATGTTGCATTCAAAATATTTAACTACATCGTTGCAACAAATATGCATAAATAATGATTAATTTTCAATATCGAACGTAATTTGCAAAACGCATTTGTTAATCAAAACAGAGTGGCATTAATTTGAATAATGCTTTCTCGCTGGCTATATTTGCGAAGCATGCGGATGAGGATGCGCAGATAATTGTTGATCAATTTTTTTTATTCTCGTTTTGCAGGCGAATGCAAGAACGTTTCGGCCCTGTAAGCACAAGCAGTGATGAGTTTTTGCTGTGTGACAATTTAATTCTCGCAAGCATCGACGATGGTAATTAGAAGTCATGTGAGCGAATTTATTTATAGATTGCAGTTAACAACATATGTGTAAATCTTGCATTCACAGATCCATAAGCGATATGAATTGGAAAACTCGTTAATTTAAGCGTTTTATCACAACGTTTCTAACTTGATATTTTGCATCATTTTGTAGGATGTCGAAGCTAACTTCTAATGGCGCAAGAGCAAGTTTTTAGATAAAATTAAACTTCGCTTTGATATATTTTCACCAAAATCTAATTAGTCCCTAAGTCGTCCAAGAAAACCTCCCAAATTTATTCTTACACCATCAAATAGGAAGGAATATAATGTCAGGTCTACTGGAAAGTTTTGTCCATTTATAATATGCAACAAAAATGTATTTTCTCTTATCTTTATTAATATTTACTCTACACTATAGTGTTTATCATTATTTAAGACGTCTTGCAAGCATAATTCCAATTTTTAAATATAGATTTTATATTTTTATCACTTTTGTAGGCTAATTTATATGTTTAGAATAGACTTTAAGAGCTCACTATTTGACAATCAACGTTGTAAATGAATTTTTCTTGATTATGTAATATTGTGAATTGGTTTAAATATAAAATTTATCAAAAAAGCCTTTTAAAAATGTAATATATGTAAATGTATATACTGTTTAAATAAATGTTTGCAATTAAAAAAATTGGTGCGCAATGACGTAGAATAAGAATGTAATAGCTAGTATTGGGTTGGTGCATAATTATTCCGGTTTTTCTTACAAAAATTGGCGTTTTGTTTATTGTTTATTCATCAAAGCAATCTTCCCTCTTTCAGGAACAAAAATCAACTTCGTATTTGCCATATTATGTTCTACCACTGGAAGGCGGCAAAGCTATTTCGCGAACTTATCGAACTTTTCGGCAAAGAAACAATCAGCAAAAGTCAACAAAGATTGTTCAAGAGGTTCAAAACGGGCAACCCAAATCTTGCAAATGAAGAAGAAAGAGGTTGGCCATCGGATTTCGAAGATCCGGCACTCCATTCTCAAAGTGGTAGAGCATAATATGGCAAATATGAAGATGATTTTCGTTACGCATTTTTGTTCCTGAAAGAGAGACGATTAATTTTATGAAAAAATAATAAACAAAACGCCAATTTTTGTAAGCCGCAATAATTATGCACCAACCCAATACTAATTTCTGTTTAAAAAAATTGTATTTACTAATTCATTACCCTTGTTTTATTTTCGCCAACGAACAGAACTTTCCGATATACCTAATATATAATAATACGTACTATTATCAATAATTTTATATTAAACATTTTTTGTTTCCTAAAATCTCATCCGTTTTCATCGACTTTCTGAGATATTAAGCAGCTTTTCTTGCAGTGACAGTTAACATGGCAGCGAAACGAAATTCCCAAATTACTAATACATAATTATTAAATATGTGTACATATCATTATTTTAATATTCCTAACTTCATTTCATCCGTGTAAATCAAAAATTGTATACAATACTTCTTTTATTGATTTGAATTCTTGTTGATACATAGGGTTGGTTCAACAAATAATATTAGGGAGTTTTTTGAAATAACTATAAATCGCAGCTATATAGCTATAGTCGTCTTGGAACGATGCAAGGGCAACTCACCCCATCAACAAGGGATCTAGTTTAGATTTGTGACTTTTTCTACTATTCTTATTACTAATAAAGTCGTAGCGGCACCAAAAAAAAAAAAAAAAATGAAAATATAAGTTGAATAAATCTAAATCAAAGTCTTGTGACTGTTGAGTAATCCTTGAATATCCATAAAGCAACGACAAGCGTTTCCGTGAATTTCATCTTTCGCATCTGCAAATTGTTGGTCAGAATGTCGTGAATGAAGGAACTTTTCCTAACGTTTGATATCAGTGTCACTAAAGGAACGCTCAAGAGACACGCTACGAGTTCAAAAGTTAGTAGTAATTGATGGCTGTCCAGCAACGGTAGAGTTGACTTTCCGGCAAACAATCATCGGCAAAGCCCGTTTCACAGAAAAGCCTCTCTCTACTTTTCAAATACTCAGAGAGTGTTCAAATACATAAGCGGGCTCACCCCTTTACCATTCCTAATCAATCTCATCTCTCGAGACACTTGTAGTTACTTTACAGAAAAATCGCCAACATTATTTTGCATTGAAATATGAAATATTCAAAATGTACAACTCGATGGATTGTCATAAAAGCGTCGTTAACTATCATAGATTATTGCATTGTATTGTATTTATAAACGATATTTTGTTTGAATAGAACCCATTCATTTTCAATACATAATATTTTTTCAATTAAATTGTTTTTAAAGCCGAAGGGTTAACTTTAATGTTTTGTATAAAGCGTTGCTACTCTAAACAAAACGCCATTGAAATGATAATTTTTAGTCAGCATGTTTTTGCACGTGAGTAAGAGGCGTAAGAAATGCGCTGCTCGTTTAACAACAAAAAAAAACAACACAACCTATTTTTACACATTTTGTTATTATCAAATTATTCAAGTCCGAACTTGAAGGAGCAAGTTTTAGGCGAAATGAAACTTTGTTTTCATGTACATAATTTAGTCAAAATCTAATTATCTCCAACTTTATTCAAGAAAATTGTACGCAAATTTCTAATTTAACAATAGAAAAATTCACTAGCCTATTTAGCATTTCTATGAAAATTCAATTTGTGATATTTTCAGAGTTTTTATGATTGCATTTTTTATTCACAATCGTTTTACAATATGTGAATTATTTATTTTAAATTCATAAAGCGCAAACATTATATTAATATTGATTCTCTATCACGTCATTAGTTTGTTTATAGAACATTATACGGAGGTGCAATAGTGATCGAGTTTCGCTAATATAATATTTTTTATTGTATCAAATTATATCTTAATTTAAATTCCTAGATAATACAGTGGAACCTTAGTATACTACTTGCATAAGAACATTACATGGAGGTACAATAGTGATCGGATTTCGCTAGTATTTTTTATTGTCTCAAATTATATCTTAATTCAAATTCCTAGATAATATAGTGGAGTCTTGGTAGACTATTTGAATCCGTTTTGAATGTTTTGACGAATGCCGAAGAGTACACGACACCAACATTTAATATCATAATGTTTTAAAGTTATTATAATATATATTACATAGTAAACATATAATCAATTTAGTCGATTAGTTTGAAAAATGTTGATTTTGTATGTTTTTTAACGTTTTGCGAGTGATTGTGAGCAAATTTTTTTTATTAAAACAGCAAAAGCAAGTAATTTAAGAATTTTTAACTATAATCACTGAAACAATACAAAAATTTTAGTTGTTTGTTGTAAAAAATGTCATTAGTTTGTTTAAAGCATTTTATGGAGGTGCAATAGTGATCGAGTTTCGCTAATATTTTTTGTTGTGTCAAATTATATCTTAATTTACGTTCCTAGATAATGCAGTGGAGCCTTGGTAGACTACTTGAATCTGTTTCAAATGTTTTGACGAATGCCGAAGAGTATACAAAGGTGCAATAGTGATTGAGTTTCGCAAATATTTTTTGTTGTGTCAAATTATATCTTAATTTAAGTTCCTAGATAATACAGTGGAGCCTTGGTAGACTACTTGAATCCGTTTCAAATGTTATGACGAATGCCGAAGAATATACGACACCAACATTTAATATCAGAAGACATTTTATCATAATTTTTTTTAAGTTGTTATAATATATATTACATAGAAAACATATAACCAATTTAGTCAATTAGTCTAAAAAATGTTAATTTTAATGAAAGAATTTGTTACTTGATAAAACACTTTAATATTTAGTAAAGGAGTGATTGTTGGTTTGGTTTTATATTCTTTTATTTGCATATTACTGCGCGCAGTTTCAAAAATGTCGAAAGGCGAAACTGCAGTCAGTAATATGCAAATAAAAGAATATAAAACTAAACCACGAATTACTCCTTTACTGAATGTTAATTTAGGATGTTTTTTTTGCGTTTTCCAAGTGATTGTGAGCAAAATTTTTTTTATTAAAATAGCAAAAGCAAGTAATTTAAGAATTTTTAACTATAATCACTAAAAAAATATATGAATTTTTGTTGTTTGTTATGAAAAATGTCGATCCCTCTTTAAGAAGCGGTTTTATTTAGAACAACGTTTTTATTTTCATAATTTAGAGGTTTTTAGTTGATCGTTTATAAAATTATTGTTGGCAGCAATAATATACCACCTGAATTGATCATATTTTAAAGCAGTCATATACTGAGATTCCACTGTATTCGATTGTGAATAAAATATACGTATCTGATGGGAATATTATTAATATTATTTCTACGAATCTAATTACCTACTAGTTAGAGATTCGTCGAAAGAATAACTCATTCACCACCAGGTACGAAATAAACTAAAGTATTACTGTAAAACAAATAGATTTTTTTCTACTCTGATTATTTTCTGATAAATAAATAAAAATAGCTCTATATGAAATTTGCCCGAAAAATAGTTGAATAATTTATATACATATATATAATTAGTGAAAAGTGCTTATCAAAGCAGTAGCAGTGAATTATTATCAATCGAAAATTGGCAATTAATTCTCGAAATGACATTGTCGCATAATTACGACGATAATTAATATTAAGTAATTTTGCAAATGCAAATACCTCGATTGAATAAACATTGATATACAGGCACAATAATAATAATAATAATAATAATAATAATAATAATAATAATAATAATAACACATTAAAAACAGTAAAATAAAAGAAAAAAATGTGACACACAGACCAGCTTTTATGTACAAACATATCCAAGACGACACAATAAGCAAATGTTCTCGACATGAATAATGATGAACTCGAATTTATAACAAAAAAGCATTGTTTCTTGTTAAGATCGATTCGTTTTCATTCTGGGTGGTGATAATTTCGTATATATATATAATATATATAGTTTTTGTATGTTGCAAATTATTTCATATAACATATTGTATAATGAACATAATTGCTGCTTACTTTTTTCCATGAATGTGCGATGAAATCTAACGTGACGCATATTTTGTGCTCGTTAAATATTTTCCTAACAATGCTTAGCGCTTTACAATTTGATGATTTCAAATAGATCCCAACGATCTGGTGTGCATTTTCCTCCTTTAATGACATATGTCGATGACAAGTCTATAGTTGTTTGCTCGTACAATATCATGTTTAGTTATTTATACAGAATCATTATTATTATTATGATTTGATGATGATTTTGAATAAAATCGAATAAAAATTAAATAAATAAATTGACGATAGAAATAAATTAATGAATGAAGAAAATATAATAGTTATGCGATTTTTGGTGAAATGCTTACCGTGACGTTTCGAATTCTTCTTCTGATCCATCGTGTTCGATTAAAATAAATTAGTTCTACGCTAAAAACCTGCAACAAATAAATTTATCAATCAAAAAAACTAGAAAAAAAAACAGACACATGGAGGTGATGATAATAGAATTATTATCAGCAATTTATTGCTACAAATAGAGTATTTTAGATTTTAATGTTATCTTGTTTGATAAATGTATATACGTAGATTATAGATGAGTGTAGTGTGCATAACAACCATTGAATGTATCGAAAATTTGCGTGAATAAATTTTATTGTTAAGCGAAAGACAGCGAACGACGTCGACACTTTAAAGAAATGTAAACCATAAGTAATAAAATTGATGCCTGGCGATTGTTTTCTTCAATTCAAACAAGTTATAACCTGCAGTTCGATCGTTAATAATAATAATAATAATAATAATAAAATTGCAAGCCTGTGGTTTCAAGCTTTTCAGCTTGCTAATAACATTTCTTAGTACTCAAACAAAATAGTACCTTTTACTCCCGCGTCATACTACATTTTACGTACTATAATAAGTTCAATAAACACTATGTGACATTGTAAAAGTGGTATTTGTTTGCTAGCTACATGTCAACTAAAACACTTACTTATATCGCCGAGATCGGACGAGTTCGATCGTTCGTTGAGCATCGCATCCTTTCGCTTTTCGGGACTTTTTTCATTTCATAACCGAACAATTATTATTCACGAATGAAAAAAAAAAAACATTTTCGTAAATATTATTAACTGATTTGCTCTTATCGCACAATAGCATCGCATCTTTTTGTTTTTTCGGCCTTTTTTCATTTCATAATCCAACAATTATTATTCACGAATGAAACAAAAAATTTTTTTCAACAACAACGTGGCAATATTATTAATTGATTTGCTCTTATCGCACTAGCACAGTTAATAGGTAACATTCTAGCATCGCATCTTTTCGTTTTTTCGGCCTTTTTTCATT
>JARJDW010023112.1:0-12909 GCA_030264715.1 Adinopsis sp. GC000173 | reverse complement strand
TTTTTTTGTTGCAGGTAAGTGTCGTGGGTATATTAAAACGGTTGAGTTGCTGTCCCAATTCGATTTGTGGATAATACGGTATGGAACTTGTTTGGCTTGAGGGAAGGTATCAAAAAGCGTTGTTATTATAATAATCACATGCGCGAGTGGCGGGTAGAATAATAAATCATTTTGCTATCCGCCTGCTCTGCCGGTCACTCATTTGACTGATTTATCGATTTATATGTCGGCTTTTTTTTCTGTTACTAGTTTGTTCTTATTTCTTTTTAGCCCGCTTCTTGCGCGCACACTAAATTAAAATCTCAAAACAAAATGATGATTAGTTCGTTCGGTTTAGTTTTCGAGTTTAGATTTAAGCTGAGCTTGGCGAAATGGCTTTGAAAAATTTTAACCAACCAAATCCATGCGACGTGGGTGGCATTAAATTGAACATAGATGACGCGAGCTTTTACATATCTTCTACATGTTAAAAAAAATAATTCTGCTTAACCCCAGTCGTACTTGTTCCCACATCGTTTCTTGCAGCAATCAGCACGTTTGTGTGAGGCCACAAGAGTAATGGCCGCTCACAGGCTGCCTCCGACATTGATAAATTATCAGCAGTTTGAAAATAGTCGGACTTCATTTACCCACAAGCGCTTTAAATTCCTTATTTCCTGATGGAACGTGCCGTTGTAACATTTTCTTTTGACGATTCTCTTATCTTGATTATAATTGCGCCTCTCTTCATCGATTCTAATAATTAATCATTTATCGCTAGGCTGCATTACTTCAATCACACCGATGGAATGTTGGCGAACCGCAAGTTGTCACCAACTAAAACAGAGCGGAAAGCGACAAGGGTCGTCCTCTCTAATCTATAATACATATATGTATTAGGTCTATATAGGTACCTAATCTCACTCTACGTCTACAGTCTCTACAGTCTACACTCTACTACCTACCTACATATAGCCAGCCAGCCAGGCAGCAGTGTATTATAATTTTGACCATTTTTATTTTGCGCGCCCGGTTTTGTTCTCAGCTATTCTTAAACGCTCCCATATCATCTACAAATTCTTGATATTGTAGACAGTACAATGGAAGCTGCAGTGTTCTAACGACACCCAACGATCCGCTATCTGATTACCCATATCTCGATCAACATGCATTTTTATACATCCGTTCACAAGCAGATATGCCTCAAGGACAATCTTAATTTTTAATTACAAACAACGCACGTTTGATTCCCATCTGCCTTGTTGACGACATGAACGAAAAATAAAACGAACAAACGAAAAGAGAAAAAAAGAGGACACAATAAGAAATTTATTTTACATCTGCCGTATTATTATGATAATAATGTCAGTGCGATCTTATTCTTGTGTTATTTTATCTTAAATCGGTACAAAAGTTGTGTCCATACAACTGTCGCCAAGAGTGTCTGAATGTTTACGACGTGTGACAGGACTTATTTCTCTCCACCAATGGTACATTCTACTCGTTCGTACTCTAACATACATGCACTTATGTTACTATGAACATGCGCGAAATTGGGCTCAACTTTATCTACTAGTCGTATTTAGAATGTACCCACACACAACAACACAACAATTATCAATTAGTTTCTATAACGATGTTGTCATTATTATTAGTATTATTATCATCATTTCTATCATTCGTACGAGATAATTATATAGGCTAGAAAATATTAGCAATATAATTAAAATTTTAAATTGCAAACGGAAAAGAATTATTTTATAATAAGTATACCACATGAATTTTATTGCAATGTTGGATTAAATAAATACATAATCATTATAATTTAATACATAATAAGGGTAATTACTAAATTTGCATTTCAATTAGGAACTAGATAAGGAGTTATAATAGAATTAATTATTACGTTCCTATTAATTAGTCTTTTTGATAATTGATTTGATTGAATTTAGATTATTCAAGTAGCTGGCGAACAAAGGAATGTTAATTTAATTATGCTTATGATATATTATGAGAGAGTACTCTCGGCGTCTATTAATTCTACACCAACGCTCTACAACTATTTATAAATTTCAATAAAGCCATCAATATATTTTATGCATTTCCACCAACAACAACAACCGGCAAGCAAAGCAAGCAAAGCAACCAAGCAACCAGCCAACTGGACTGCAAGTTTATTATTGAATTGCGTTCAAATTATTTTCGAAATGTCTTATTTGTTGTATAATATAATCGCTTATTTATTCCTCCAATAATTCCTATTATTTTTTATTATTCTGTTCAACATTGTGAATTAATTTCGTTTCAATAACACTTAAAAGGCAGTTAAAAGATGCTATCGGCTAATTCAATTACTATTTATAATAAATTTCCTAGTATAAATGTTGCAAAAATTTATCGCCACTTATCGATAATTATTCTATCAATTGACATGTGTTCTACCAGCGCTAAAACCATCATCATTTACCGATTCGATTTGCAATTACTACTTTATTCAAGACAGGGCAGGTGTAAAATTATCGATGTTTAATCGAACGTTATTGCGCCCACAGGCAGGCGTACGATTTTTTCTTTCCCAACGAAAAAGGAACAAAAAACAATTATTTTACAAGCCGTTTCACCAATAAATTTATATTTTGAGCAAATATAATTATAATTCCTTTGTAAAATGTTTTTAAATATATAATTATGTTTCATAGATATGTACCTAGTTTATTGCACGCGAATGCAATTAAAGATTAGATAAGAATAAGCTTGTTGAGATGTGTAATATTATTATATGTTTTATCGTGATTTCACCTAGTTACCTAGAAGTTTTTTAAGAGCGTAAGTCATAACTTTCGGGCTATCATTCGGCAACTAAAAATATATCAAGTTTTATTAAAGCGCAAACGCGAAAATGATTTTTTAATAAATTTATTACCCGATGCCCGACTCGATTAAGCCAGTAGAATGCTAAAGGCCCAAACGACTTCTCATATCCTTCATTAACATCATCAATACTCAGTAATTTTCTCTCAGCATTCTTATAGCCATCCGCACCTGTCCAGTTCAAGTTCGCTATCCATTGTGACGTCCCATAAACATTAACATAGAAGTCTAATTGTCCGTTATACACATGTACTTTTAAATCGTTGTTAAGGAGGTACTCGACTAAAATTGACATGCAGATTGTATGAATGATAAACAATCAGAGTATTGATAGGCACCTGAAGGGACTGCCGATTCAAAAACGTCGGTTAAGGCTAAATTTAGCAAAATTTTTTGCGAATCAAATGTGCTTTTTGCACCAAGAATATCATGCAATTGCCGCTTATACAATTCTTCAACCTTAATTAGTTCTCTATTGCTGACTTCTGGATCTTTATCTGTAATTCTATCACTATTTAATCCGTATTTATCGGCAAGCAGTTTATAGAATAATGCCGTTTTTGCCTTGGCCGCCTGAATTAATTGCATATCGTACAGTTTTATAATTTCATCAATTATTTCATCTAATTCTTGTTTGCCTTTCATATCTGCAATGCTCTAAAAATGATAACATCGATTGATCATTTCACCGATACGATTGTGTGTTGACATATCAAATATTACCCAATTAAATAAATAGCTTCCTAATAATCGCATAGTGCCTTTCAACTCAATACCAGGATATGCCAATCCTACGCCTTTCAAATTTGCATCCAAGCCTCCACCTTTGATCTCCTACAATAAAAAATCAATTATATTTACATTCAACAATATATAAATTATAATTTCTTACTTGTAATATGCGTTCAGCATAAATAACCGCCAATTTTCCGCCGTACGAGTCACCGTACAAATAAAGCGGCATTTTTTTAAACTCGGGATGGGTGCGAAGAAAGTTGCGTAGGAAAACCATAAAGTCATCTGTTGCTTGCGTACTGTTTGCAACGAACGTTGTCTTGTCCTCCGAATAGCTAATTCCCGCGCCGACCGGATTATCCAAATACAGCATGTTCGCCGCCTTCACGTACGTGTGATTTCTTGCATTGCCATCGACGTCGACCGGGCCCGATTGTAGAATGTTACCCGATCCGCACGACGACGATCCCGGCCCGCCAGCCAACCAAATCATCCACGGCCGCTCCGTGTAGTGTTCGACGTCGGCGGTCGTGTAGTACAACCACCAAAATAGATGCGTCTTGGGGCGTACTGTCACGTAATTCCATTCTTGCCGTCCAGGTCCATATTGCGCCGCTACGAACAACGAAAGAAAAATTAATAAATATTAATTAATTATCCAGCCAGTAAATACTTTGGCTAGTGATAAATAACGAGCCGAGCACTACGAGGAGCAGCATAATTAAAATTGACATTGATGAAATGATGGACACGTTTTTATTCATGCTCATGGTTTATTATCTAGTTTCTGTACGACTGATAACAAGCAGGCTATCTCATTGTTTTATAATTTTAATATTATAATATTTTTCATTGTTCTATATGTTGAAACGAAATTTTAAGTACAATTTAAATAAATAAATAGACGTTTGACTAAATAAAAAAAAACAGATGCATGAAGGAATTATGCTCCTTGATAATCATCAGTTAGTTTGCGTAGTATATAATCCATGGCGGGTGGATTGTCAGCTGGAACCATATGTCCGGCTCTATTCACCCAATACAGGCCCAAATTGCCGACTTCTTTCTCAAAGCCTTCAATGTAGCCGCCAACCTTAATTGGATATCTGTGGGCAACGTCCCATTCCGATTTGCGCACCCAATTGAGTTTATCAACCCACAATACAGTTCCTTTAACATGCAATAAAAAAAATATTATTAAATTATAATTATAGTATAATATCGTACAACATGCCTGGTGTATCAACGATGAGATCTAGTTGCCCCGTGAATATAAATACTTTCAAATCGGTGCTGTTTAGAAGTTGTTCAACTGGAATACAATCAAATCATTTAATAACTAATAACAACTATATAGAAGTATTTTTTTTATTGTGTTATGCTTACCGACATCCGTGTTGGGTTTCATAAAATCGCCGTACAGTTGGGTAAATACTTGATTTTTTTGTGCGCCCCATTTGTGCGTAATATTAAGCTCTTCTCGCACCATGTTATTCATAATTTCTTCCAGCTTGACGTCGTCATCATCGTTATTACGCGCACTCGGCTTTATGAAATCCTTTCCGATAAATCCGCCTTTTAATTGACTGGTTTTAATCTTTTTCAAGACGTTGTAAAAGTCGATGTTATGTGCCATCTGCAAAATAACGAATTCGGTGTAGCCCCACTGCGATGTGGCTTCTTCCCATTGTCCAGCCTCAACTAATTCACGCGTTTCTTGCGCCTCCGCATCGATTTGTTTAAAACCATCATCGTCGACAAATCCCTGAATTTATCCATGCATTTAATATGTAAATTATTCGCTATTTTAATACGTTTGTTTATTGTTTACCAAATGTAAGAGGAAAGGTGCCCACGTTAAGACAGAATCAATAGGGGAAATCCATGAGTCTCCCAAACCTACACCGCGCAAATCACATTCAATATTTCCAGCCTTAATTTCTTCATCCAGCACTAATGCAAACTCTGCGGCCATTTTACCGCCATAACTCTCCGCTGTGATGTAGAGCGGTGCGCGTTTAAATTCCGGTAGTTGCTGATAGAATTTCTTCATGAAGCTTACTAAATCATCGGCGATCTGTCGATTCGTTTTCGTATACGCTGATGGATTATTAACATAGCTGTAGCCGGTCCCCACCGGACTATCCAAAAATAAAACATTACAATCGTTAACCCACGTAAAGTTGCGCGGTTGTAAATCAAGATCTAATGGACCTAATTCAGCAAAATTTCCATAGCCTGTAGATGATGCACCTGGACCACCTTGCAACCAGATTACTAAAGGTCGTTCCGTATAGTTTTGAACATCGGCCGTTGTGTAATACAGCCACCAAAACATGTAGGCGTCATCGCGCACTGTTACATATCCCCAATCCTGTTCACCAGGTCCGAAGCCTGTCTTTGCTAAACTGACTCATTATACAAAAACGATAATTATTCATTTTCATCAACTCTACCTACCATTGCTAAGCGCGAATAGCGCGCAGAAAACGAACAACAACCACTTCATGACGGCACTGAACTCAATCAAATTGCTTAACGCAAAATCGTCTATTTATAGTATTCACCTACTTCTGATAATTTCACTTGAGGTTGATAAAAAAATTTTTTAGCCCACATCGCGCACTACAAATCTTATCTTTTAATTGACAGTTTAGTATGTAAATTAAATATCCATTTATTTTTTTTACAAAAAAAATTCATTCATAAAAACTTATTTAGCAAAGAGAAATTATCTCATAATTAGGATGTTTCTACGCTACATTAGCTATAATATCGCCAATTATGTTAATCAACT
This sequence comes from Adinopsis sp. GC000173, assembly GCA_030264715.1. Lineage (NCBI taxonomy): Eukaryota > Metazoa > Arthropoda > Insecta > Coleoptera > Staphylinidae > Adinopsis > Adinopsis sp. GC000173. The sequence continues at coordinate 6,527 of JARJDW010023112.1, read as the reverse complement.
GAAATGTATACATAACTGGAATTTATTTATAATTGAGATCGATGATGATGAAACAAAAAAAGTAAAAATAATTAAAAAAGCGCAATAAATTAATTAACTATCTTATTTCGATCGATAAATTTCGACAATGCAATTGATAACGTATAGCGCAATTCCATTGTGTCGTAATTTTTGGGGTAAAAATAGCAGGAACAAAAACGCATCTAAGTTTTTATCACAATGTAGATTATTGTTATTATTTCGTTTGCCATAATGCGAGGGGTGGCACGCATACGAGCGGAAAACAAAAATTCGATACGGTCGCTGAAAAAAAAGCACACACACACACACACACACACACACACATAGGGATGGATGATTGTAAATGACCGGAGATCTACATGAAGAAAAACATGGCAGTTTTGTGAAACGTAATTTTTTCTCTCTCGCCGTCTCTCTCTTTTTTTTCGAAACGAATGAATGAACGCGCTGAACATGGAGTGACAAATTTATATATGTATGCTAATAAAATAGTATTTGGGTGTCTAATTAATGTACCTGCTATAAAAGTGGACTAATGTAATTAATTTGAGCGAATAATAAATAAGCCGCGGCAAAGTTATTTGTGTAATTTGAAAATGGTGTTCCTGTTCACATACACACACACTCACATATATATACACACACACAAAAATGTTTTATGTCCTGTGTGCAGAAAGTTTTCGGCTGATATAAGAGGCGGGCGACGGGAGTGAGTGGCGAACAAATTTTTTTTTACATGCAGGTATAATGTAATTATTTTGCATGCACGTATGCGGAAAGTACGTTGGTAATTAATATTATTAAAATTCGTGACTATTTATCAAATTTTCAGGCCGCATTCCTAGATTAGAATTTTTTTCCCGTCGTCGAATACCATAAATATACCTGCGTTCAATTATTTTTTTTTGTTTCTCGTTTAAGAATTTTTGTCTAATCTCAGTCAGCAACGTATTGATTAAAATAATAACGTTTTGTTTAGTCTTCCCGCACTTTAACCGCCAGCTTTTCTTATGGCACCCTCTAAGACCGAACCTCCCTTTTGTGTGCAGGCTAATAATATGCTTTGTCATAATTTATGGCTTAGTTTTAAGTTGATTGGCTTTTTTTTCGTTGCGCGCCGCGACCGGAAACTAAAAAATTGTTACTATACTGTGTATTTATATTCAGGCCGTATTGGCACCGAACCCACCACCACCATACGATGCGACAAGCGGGCGAAAAAAGCGGCGCGCAATATTCTGTAAACAACATGGCAAAAGAAAATAGTGGCGGCGAGTAAAAGACAATGCTGTTGGAAAATTTTTTCGCTTCCCAAAAATAAATGTATTTCCGACGAGGTTGGCGGCAATTGCATGAGTTATGATCGTCATAATTCAGTGAAAGAAAAGAACAGTTGGCAGGCCTAGTAGGTGGTTGTCCGGGTGGACCCGTCGGGACGCCCGCGACGCTTTCAGTCGCCGCATTAAGCCCTGCCGCGGCGGTGGTTATCCCACAGAGAAAACAATGCGTAAAAACAAACTCACACTGCCAGAATGCGAAAAAAACAATATTTGCTTTTTTCGGATTGGGGTGTGTGTGTCTGTTTGTGTTTGTATATGCGTTGGTGTGTGTGTGTGTAGCTGTAGAAGAGAGGCAACAATCTTGTTGCATAAAATATCATAAATTTGCATAGATGCGTCTAGTTTGAAAAATTTGCATTCGCTCGCTGCTGTGGTTGTGCGATGATGCGCAAGTGCCGCCCCTGGTGGTGTTATCGTTCAACTTGCATGTTCGTGTTATTTCCGCTAGGTGGCGGAGGCGATAAAGGGGGATGAAAACACGGGGTGCAAAATGCACGTCGTCGAGTGAAGGGAATCTCGCAGAGCGCGATAGCTAAATTTATGATGTATAAAACGCTTTTGCTGAGAGTTTAAAACTTTTATATAAATATATAAGATAGTTTGCTGATGCTTTTTTCTCTTCTCATCGTTATTCTTTTATTTCTTTCCAATACATTTCAGACACATTCATTCATTTGATTCAATTTTCTTTCTTGTTGCAGGTATCTATCAAGTGCAATTTGGATTAAATGTGGATTAATTTAATTGCTGAGAGAGTGTATTTGCTTAATGAAAAATAATGGTAAGTTTGGATTTTTCATTCGTGTCTGCGTATCCCCAAATGTGTGAAGGGTGGCAAACTTTAAATTATAGTTTTATTTATACGTTGGGCACCTTTTATACCTTGTTAGTAGTAAAAGGGTCTAATAGGTTTGACCATATGGGATTTACACCCGCGCGTTCTCACAGAAGGTAATTAACTACCCCCTTTGGTCGAGTGGTGAAACACGAAAGCTTTTGGCAATTAGGTGTTTCGCTTCTGCACTTTTGATAAGTGAATGCAATGCGACATGCTCCATAAAATAGCCCGCACGTATTTTTCGCCTTCCTTCAACCGAGCGAAAATTATTCATTAAAATGATATGTAATTTTTGGTTATGGCGCAAACGTTGTAGCCAATTTGAACATGCAACGCCTTTTCGATGTTTGATGATAGTCCGTTTTCAAAAGATCCCTTTTCCAAATTAACATCATATGGTAAAGATCAAGGAGTACATTCGTTCGGTTCAAACATTAAATTTAAAACGTCAATGCGGCAACGAGAAAAATTTATAACGTTACGAAAACGTGTGCGACTCGCGCTGCTTTTTGTGAATGAGAAAATACTTACTGCTACATAAAACATCCCCGATAATAAATATTTGAAAAAGAACTCATTCGCCGGCGGAAAAAAATAGTAGTTTATATAAACTAAATAACAAACAAACAACGTTGTTGCCGTCGTTGATTCTTTTTATTTTTTTTTGGTTTCGCACACACGTTTGATTCGATTCTATTTTATTATTTCATATTCGATTTATTTTGCCGGGTGGGTTTTTGTCCGCCGCAGCATATTTTCATTCAATTTATTAATTAATTTCAATCGCGCGCGCAAAAATGAAATGAAATCCATTAGTACATATCAATTTCATTGAAAAAGGAGGAATAAAATGATGTGGTTAATTACATTTATTACTTAACGGCAATTATCGTAAAATATTATAGATTGTTCGCACGTTATTATTACTACATTTTATGAATCATAAAATTTCATAATATAAATCAAAAATATCAACGAGTTAATAAATTAACATAAATTTATTTTACAAGTTTGTGCAAAGCGCAGAGAGAGAGAAAATTGAATTAAATTGCTCATAATATTCAACGACAATTAAGTTGTCTATAATTAAATAGGAGTTTTATTGTAATACATAATAAAATAATATCAGCAGAAATTTAACATTAATTACTTGCATATTCATGAATCTCCCGGCCGTCTTTTACGACTTGTAGACATTCCTATAACGTGTTCTCCTCTACCTTTTTATCTTTCATAATTTATTATTTTATTATGCCGTTAAAAATATAATGCCTACTTGCCGCATATAAAGCGACAATTTCATTCCCTTGTTGTTTTTTAATAACAAAATCAATTTGCGTGTTTGTGTCAAAAATCGTTTCATAATAAATAAAGAAGAGAGAGAGAGAGAGAGGGAAAAAAATTAAACGCAATTTGTAGATATTTAAACGCCCGCATTGAGAAATTGAGATGGGATCAAATCAGGAACACCGAAATTGATTGCCTCGCAGGCATTTTTTATAAGCAATTTATTGAAAACCACTTATGGGCAATGGTTAAATGAATAAGAAGAGAAGAAATGGGTCAGAGTCTAAAACTAGTCGATAAATCAATATAAAATTTTTCAACAAATTATTATTAAAATAATCATCCTAAATAATTGTTACCTTTTTTGAAACGTGCTCTCCTGTTGTCGTATACATATACTAGAGGTACAATATATAAAGCGGAATGATTAATGCACCACCTGCAATCAACATTATGCTCGCACATTGGTTAATTGTTTATTAAGTTTTATGTAGAAGACGATCCAATTTATGAATTCCCACATGGCAAAAGAGTATTTGATAAAATTCCAAGTCATTTATCACTAGAACCGCCAGCGCAGCAGACTTTTCATTGCAAGTAGCACGAACGACTTAAATAGTCAATTAAAATTGTTAGAAGTGTTGTGAAAAAATACCTCAACCTTACCATCAGATAACATTTTTCAAATATTAAGAAAACCTATTACGTACAATATTATTGTTTTCCTCATCAACAAATTATTTTATAATAGCAGCGATTTAATATATTGTATATTGATGACTAAAAAAACCCATTGACGCGATGATATGGGGGGATAGTTTTAAAACAAATTGCTGTGATGGGGATTGCTTAGTATTCATTAGTATGAATCGATTTTTTATTTAGACCGTGAAATCGTACGGACGCGAATGCACGAGGGAGAAATTTCGCCGGTTTTGATATTTTTAAGCCGAGTGTGCGGAGGAGAGCAGCGGGCCCCCTAGTCCGAGAGAAAAAGCACGAAACGCAAACACATATATTGACACACACATGCACCACCATTGAGAAATAATCGTATCGGGAGCCAAACAACAACAACAACAACGACAGCGCGACGTTTTTGCTTCGGAAAACACTTAAAACTGCGCGTTCTGTAAATGTTTTAAAATAGCAACATCTGCATTCCAACTGATATCTTTATAGCCCAAAAGAAGAGCAAAAACCGAAAACACCATAGAGCGAGCGTTTTTTTCTTCCTTTTGCACCGACGGGGGTTCAAAAAGCGCAAAGTGAAAGTTTTGTATAAAAGCGTTGCACGTAAAATTTGAAATTATTTCAACAAAAGCTCCACACACCCACACACACACACACACTTTTTCGGAGAATTAGAAAGTTTTTCAGGATATACATGATCTTTTTTTTTTCGTATTTTGGAAGTTTTGTTACGCAAACCGTTCGTCGTCAGTGTTGTTAGCGACGATCTGCAAAGCTGCAGCTATTTCGTAACGTGTAATTTAAAAATTATCATACCATTATGGAGTGAAGCTGCCGATTATTATTATAAATTACGGAAGGTAATTGTTTTTTTAAAGCGATTACCGTATACAGTTAGCTGCTTAAAAATTTCGTAATCCGAAAATGCGGTTATTGATTTTTGTTGAATATATATATGTGTGTGTGTGAGTAATAATAGAACAATTTTGTTTCCAACACTTGCTCTACGCGTTTTTATTGTTCCAAGAACAACGACGAGCAGAGAGAGGTATACAATTTTCAAATTAACATAACATTATGGAGATGCTCTTAATTACAATATTTAAAAGTGAGGTAAATTGTTCACAACATAATTATCCATCATCGAAGCGCAAAGAATTCTACAATAAATTCAGTTATGTATTGTTTTAAATTAAACAAAAGTTGCATGTGTAGAAGTAGTTGATTAATATTATCTGGTATGCAGATAAATGTAAATGCATCATTTACACAATCTGATATCGACGACACGTTAACTTGTATCTACAGGGAAGACTAATTACAAGTAGCTACCAATTTATAACTTTGCTTACACCTACAATTCGAACGTACGAACGAAACGAAAACGATGAGCAGAGCGCGTCGTATAACCAGAAGCAAAAAAAGTCAACAACGCGTGCAATTTCCTCCTCATATTCATCATTATCTCGTATAAATCATATCTAAACGACTGCAACGCGCAATGAATAAAATAATTAAAGGATAATTTATGCAATTTGAAATGATGGTTTTTGTAGTGTAAGTATACATACAAATGCGTATCTACCAGAGGGAAAAATACAATGTATGAAAATTATTGAAATATAACACTGTAAAGATTTTAATAGTATTCAAGTTAAGTTAACATTGGTTATTAACATAAAATTTGGCCAATTTTCTTGTTTTAATATTAGAGATGTCTAAAAAAATGGTTGAAATTTATGTTTAAGGCTTCAATGAAATTACTTGTTTTAGCGAGATTGTTTATGCGTGTACAAAAATATTAAGAAAATGTTTTAAAAGTTCAAAATTTGTTAAATTTTTCTGCAGCTGTGTACTTAAATATGAAATTAACCTATAATTTGCCATAAATATAAACATTCAACCACCAAATGACCAAATTAAGTCTTTGATGAGGAAAATAACACATTTTATAAATCTATGTACCTAATTAGAATTTTTTAAATTATAGATGCTAGGTAGTATTGAAAACGCAAAAACCCTTAAAAAGTATAACATTCGTTAAATTTTCCAATTATTGAGTAGCAAATAGAGCTATAATTTAGTATTAGTATAAAATCTAGCAATTTTCTTCATTTTACAATGAAGCATTATGTTTAAGCTTTTAATAAAACTGTTGGTTCTAGCGAAATTGTTTGTATAAATTGAAAATTGCATAATTTTTGCGATAAACATAAAAAAAATAATCACCAAATTAAATCTTTGATGATGAAAATAACACACTTTATAAATCAATGTAAGTAATTTCATTGGAAAAATGTGTATGGAAGCTTTTGAATAAAATCACTCATTCGAACAAAATTATTGAT
>JARJDW010023108.1:0-17108 GCA_030264715.1 Adinopsis sp. GC000173 | reverse complement strand
GATGATAACGAAGAAATGGGGAAACACCTTGTATATATTCTAATCGAGCAAAATTATTAGCGCTCTAATCGTAAATATATAAAATATGCGTGATTAGACGTTGTTCGCCACATGTACGTGTGCGCTACATTATGAAACACCTACGCGAGAGACCGACGATTTCATTATTTTATTAATTGTGGCAAATTTATGCGATCGCTTTTTGTTGCCAATGCCAAACGACGACGACGATGGAAAAAAGATACGTAACGGACGCTATATATGGATGACGATTGTCGTGTAACGATTTTCGTTATCGCCTCGTAATTTTGTCAAAACAAATATTTATGTAGAAAATTATAAAACGAGCATGTCGAAGGCACTTTTGAGGGCGCATTAGCATTGCTTTGTTTCCTCGACTTTCGCAAAAGTTTGCCGTTGTTGTTGTTGTTGTTGTAAATGTTGGTGTTGTCGTTTTATACCAGGCTGCAAAAAAAGATTCTTTTGTGCATTAGTTTGTGGTTTGTGTGTGAGTGTGTGTGTGTAGTATTTTAAACGCAATAAAAAAATTCAGCAATTAAATTAAGCGTAAATCTAATTAAATTTTGATTGTTTCATTTCGCTTTCAACGATTATTTTAATTGCAAAAACGTTAAAATTTCATAAAAATAATAATCTTAATTTTTATGAATTAATTACGTAATTATGCAAAGTTTATGGCTTATTTAATGCAGCAAAGAAGCGCTTGCTTTCATATTTTTGCTGCACAAGATAAAACTTTAACACCTCTCCTTCTTCTCCCCATTTTAAAATAAAATGCTAATTATAGATATAGCAAAAAATATGCTTTTATAATGCTTCAAGGTTGAGAAAGTTTTTAATGAAAATTAGAAATGTGTCATTACGTATTCATCAGCCCAAATTCTTGCTGCTGCAATACGTACATACATGTATGTATATACTATACGAACGGAACGAACGAAATGCCGGATGGATTGCAATTATAATATTTGCTTGCAGATTGTACGATTAGATAGGAACGATTTCCCCTCGCACATAATATTTACAAGGAAGCATAAATTTTTAAATAAATCTCGAGCGCCAAATGCTACATATTAATGGTAATAAAATATTCTTGTTGTTGCTGCTTCTCGGCCAACGACGCGCGAGAAAACGAAGAAACGAAACGTAATCAAAATCGATAAATTTCCTGCGTTTGATTAATAAATGAAGAACACAAACTCTAATAACATACTTATGTGTATCAATTATTAATATTATGCATCGAACAACTTTTCAGCGAGACAATAAATTCTACGTTCTTGCATTGATTAATAATAAGATTATTATTGTGAATAGGAAAGTCGTTGCCATGTTTGCATTAAAATGTTAATATTCACCTACAATATTTGTTATATTTGTAGGGTATTAAAAAACAAATAAAAATAGTACATCATCAAATACACTTCATTTATTGAATAGTATTATATGTTGCGCTTAATAAGCATTGTACTAAACTTTTCCTACATTTTTAAGCAACTTTTACTATTTCCATTAAGCAACAATTCATAAACAGAAAGAAAAAAAAACTTAGTAAAGCAATAAAAAGTTTCGCAAACTTTCACCCAAACTTTTTTATTCTTTGCACTCACACACACACACACACACACATGGCCAACTTTTACTAATTATAGATTTTCAATCGGATGTCAGCTAGTTTTTTTGTCGTCGGCTGGACGCCGCCGCGCGCAATTTGTCATATTACATTCATGATAATGTAAGTACGCGTCGTCCTGGCAGAATCATAAATCCCCCTGTAACGTGACGTTTTACGTCCAGCGCAGATTTTTCACATTCGGAAATGCATTAGCCGGGGGGTCGAGAGCATGGAGAGAAAAAAGTGCGCGCCGCACCACAGCATTCGTCTCCTAGATGATACGCGCCTGCCTATTTATTTATACCCCCAGCAGCAGCAGCAGCAGCAGCACACGCCGCTTTGTTTTATTCCGTGCGAGATTAATACGGTACGTATCGCAAAAAAAATTGCAGCACAGGTCTACAAAACGCCGAAAAAAAGAAAAAAAAGAAATGCAATGCCTTTTTATATGCGAGAGAAAAAAAACGGTACGCCAGGTACGTACGGACAGGCAGCGCAAAAATAAAACTGTTGCTATTTGCATACAGAAGTGCATTAATCATCTCTCCTTGTTAACAAGTCTGCTACATTGCAGGTGGTAGATGCTAATAACAAACTTGCTCGCGTTATCCTCTACACATCTTCCTTCTTTTACTTTATTACTGGCTATTACAAAAGATAACGATAATTTTTATTCCAACCTACGAAAAAAAAGCAACACATACATACAGAGAGAACGAACGCACACGGTACGAAACGCGCTGCCTTCTCCTCCTCCACCACCTCTTCTTTCTTATTCCGTCCGTTTCGTACCTTTTTCGCCTCATTCATTCCGGCACACATAATTAACACTCCTTTTAGAGCCAGACGAAACACAATCGATATTTGCATTATTAATTGCAATGCAACTTCCACGTTTCTTATTCGTACAGCCAGCCAGGCTAGGCTAGCTACAATATTTTTTTGTTCGTATTCGGCTGAAGGTAATTTAATTGTCTCAAATAGTTCGAATGAATTCGTAATGATTAACCGGCCCCGCTACCGTATACATACGTACAGTGTATATATGTGTGTGTGTATAGAATATTATTATTTTTTTTTTGAGTAAATATATACGTTCAGATCGTAATCGTTCATCGAGTAATAAAATAAATTTTTGCGCTCGGTAAGTAAGTAGGTACAATCGCGCTGATACAATTCGTGATCGCACGATCTACCATACAATAGTTTATTATCATGTGTTTGGATTCGTTTTCGTATGTGCGGTGAGCAATAAGTGCGCATTCTCTTGCTGCACACCAGCGCGCCAGCCAGCAAATTTGTTTCAGCCGGCAATGATAAATAAGTAAGATTTCTATTAAATGTCAATAAGAGAAGTAAGAAGCAAAAAACTTTCCAACTCTGCGTGTATTTGTACGAATTCAGCAACTTTTACTTTTTCTACAATCAATAATCAACAACGTGATCAACTTTGCTACACTTAATTGTTTCAACTTTTTAATCTAGCATCTTTGCTTTTATTCCATTATTTTTTCTCGCAAATAACAGCTGGCAATTAAAAATTAGAAAAATGCAGGCATTTATTGTAGAAAAAAAAGATGTGTTAGGCGTTATTAATTGCGTTTGTTATTTAACTTTCTCATACTTTGGAATTTTAATAAAAATCTGTAAATTAAGCCGCAAACTAATTAAATTCTTCAATTCAGCTTTAACCCAATCAAAGTTTTTATTCACGTTCTAGCTTTTCCAACTTTTAAACTTCTATTTGTTTAATTTAGCATCAGTCGAATAATCAACATTCTAACACGTCATAAATTTAATGTTTCAAAACAAACAAAAAACAAAACGGTTGCAATTCCATTTTTTTGTTTATTATGTGTTAAAAATGTATTGTATAATTTTTTTTATTTTGAACTGCGCATTAAGATGCTGTTTAAAATCAAACCGCAAATTAAATTACATTAAAAATTCCTCATTGCAACTTTTACTTATTCAACGATTTTTCATATTATAAATGCAAACTTAATTAAGTTATGTATGTAAAAAACGGTTTATATTAAAATTTTAATAAAAAATCGTGTAAATTCACACCAAAACTAATTAAAAATTCCGCAATTATTAAGCCAATTAGCTACATTACAACCCTTCGTTCTCGTTTGTTTAAAATATATATATTCTTTCCAAACGCAACATTTTATCTTCTTAAATGAAAATAGCCGCAATGTGTTTTTCTCGCTATAAAGCGTGGAAAGTATTAACGATTTTATAAAAATTTGTCACTTTTTAAGACCAAAGTTAATTAAGTTGCTGTTGGTTGATTGGTGGAAAAAAAAACGTAACGTATAGTGTAGTGTATGCATTATATGTATAATTTTTTTGTCTGGTGCGGTGGAGTGGGTGCGGGTAGAAAAAGAGCGTTGCAATTACAGTGAAGTGGGAGCTTAGCTTAGATAGCAGCAACGTCGCAATATATACCAAAACTGTCGTCCTGGGTGACAAGTCCTGCTAGTCACGTCCTAATCCGAAAAACGTTATCCTGGCGTGCGTCTGGCGGAGAAGGCCCGACGGTGACCTGCAATGACCTCAACAAACCGGCAAACGGGCGCGAGACGAAGAGGTAAGACGACGCACACCCAACACCACCACCACCACCACCACCAACGCCACCCCAACACGACGCTTTTAGGTCCTTACACTCAGACGGCCGTTTACCCCTTCCACACATACACACACACACACACTCATCGCATACAAGCCACCCTCAAAAAAAAGAAAGGAAAAAAAACGGGAGCGATCGTGGCAATCTCACCCAAACAACGACGCATACAGCGAGAGAGCAGAGCAGAGCGCCATATCACCAATAAAACAATTTTTTTGCGAATTTGGAAAGGGGATAATACGTAATTAGAATGCATAAGAAGTCATCAACAGTAAAGTAAGACGACTATCCTCGATAAAGAGCAGGCGGGATAGTTAAAGGCGAGCGCGAGTGTGAGGCGGTTTTCTATGTGCGAGCTGTGCAAGTGCAACTATACATTGCCGCTATTCGGCGCTCTGATGGGGGAAGATGTAATTTACCAGACGAACTAATGCACGTACCACTTTATATCCTCGCTCATCCGCACACATACATAAGAAAGCAGCCATGCCATTGTCTAATTAAGTGTGTCGGGCAAATCGCTGAATAGCAAAAAACACAGCTACAGTCCAACCAAAAAAAAAAAAACATAGAGAGCGAAAATAATATAAAATAAAATGCAAAAAAGTAGAAACGGCGAGCGTACATTATGCAATTTTTCGACGTGTCTCAGCGCGGTTGGTAGTTTTCGTGCAGACGGTAGACGCGTGTTCGCAGGCCGTAATTATCGATGTTACATTCGGAAAGCCTTCCCTTCATGCCGCTTCAAACTCAAACCGCCGCCACGCCACCCACCCAATCCACCCCCCATCCCCCCCCCGTCCCCCATAACCCACCACCCCCTCGAAAAGCCACCCTTTCAGAAAATGAGAGCGCAAACCCGACAAATCCCTTACACACATACATATATCTATATATATATATAGTGTAACAGCGTCCTGACCTCGTCGATGCACCGACCAAAGCTCGTCTGTTATCAAGGCAACAACTTTGATCATTAATTGATGTCATTCCAAAATGTGTTTTATGTTGGAGGGTTAATGGAGATTGGGACTTTCAGGTCCATCTAATGTTCTAAAACTTAATTAAGCGTTTTGTCTAGCCGAAAGATAGTTTAAGCTTTTACTATCTTCGCTTTTATATGGCACATACATGCATGACATTCTCCAGCGGCGCATAATACACTTTTCATCGAAAACTAGCTTTTTTTCTCGTCAATAGTTTTCAGCGACGCATAACTTTATTTCATTGTCAATTGTATCGTCTTTGTGTCGTCGTCGTCATCGTCGTCATCGTCATCCTTGCAAACTTTCTCATTGCATAGAAAAATATCTTCATGTGTGTGAGTGTGTGTGTGTGTGTGTATTATAAATATAAAATATTTGAAGATGTCTGCGAGAGAAAGAGTTGCCTTGATGTATAGATAGAAAAAACAAAGCTTTGTTGTATAGGGATGAGGTTAGGAAGTGTATGTGAGAAAAAAAAGTCTACACATACACAAAGAAAGTATGTGTGTATGTATGTATGTGAAAAAGGAATAGTGTATAGTGTAGTTGTGCAGAAACCGTAGCGTTTCTTTATCGACTGTCTGCGTATAGTGGGTGGTTTGAAGTGCGCCCACACAACTCTCAACTCATACCCTCCAGACGGGCCTATCGACCGAGCGGAGAGCCCGGACCTGCCTCACTCTTTGCCCCACTGCACCCGCATCGACCAACACGCACAACCGGAAGACGCGCGCGACGCCTCATGTTTCGGAAATGCAACGAACAGGCGAGACGAACAAAAAAACGCAACGAATTTAATAAGAGAGATCAATGTTTTTTCGGGGCGTAAAAAATCATTATATAACAAACAAACACACACACATGCATACATACATACATTCACAAATAGATAGACAAAATATACGTCGATCTCGAATTGTCATGTCCCAATTCCTTTGTGCAACGACGGCGGCGGCGGCAGCGCGGTAAAAAAACGACGACACAAACCTGCCTCCATGCCCATATATTTGATTATTTTTCAGGAAAAAGCTCGTGCGAATCCCACATTAGACGCTCGCGGACAATAAACAAGTCTTGAAGTGCACAACACATCCAACACCCACCACCTACCACCTACCACCACACATACAGCAACAGCAACAACAACAACAACAACAACAACACGTTTCACCCTTCATAAATAACGACTCAATGGCTGTAATAAAACCCTATAATATTTTATCACAGATAAACCGAAAGCGCACACCAAACACACACACAAAAAATATAATAGAAATCAATTCAATTATCGACACATACACACACACACACACACATTCACATACGTACACAACGCTTTGATTTCCTAATAAATTACATCGCATTTCTCTTCCTGTTGGCGGCTGCTACAGCCGCCGCCGCCGCCGCTTTTGCGTAGCAAAGTTCCGCTTTTATCTTTCACTTCAAATCCCCAGCATTTTTTACGCTATGGGTAAATGTTTAATGCGTGCCAATTAATTCTTTTTCTTGGCATCGTCTACAAAACGTAATTGCATAGCGCGTCGCTCCCAATTATACAACACAAATCGAAGATGGACAGTTGCGTGCGGTAGATTGTGGATTTTCTAATGTTAAAAATTAAGAAATTAAAATGCAAGTTTGCTCAAAAATTTAATATTGCGCGGAAGGCTAGCGCTCTCCGGCGCAAGATTGATTAAAATTTTAATCAAACGCCAGCCAAATCACCAGCAGCTCAAAATTAAAAAAGAAAAGTTAAGTCAAAAATACCAAATATTTTCAGATTCCAACTTTCAACTCATAATAGAACAAAGAGAATATAATTTCTATTGAAAAAATGAATCCACTATAATGCCACTAAACAAACACTTTAATTTTAAACTTGTAATTGATAACAAAAGAATGAAAATATTTTTGCACTTTGTACCAATTCTTAATGCCTAAAATTACAATTATAGTACAGGATTAAACTATTGCATCGCTGCTTCCTCTTTCAACACTAATAAAATCGTTTAAAAAAAATAGTGAAAGTATTGAATGTATTGTATTATTTTAAAAACTTGGAACTGTTATATTTTTTTATCCATATAACATCCATATGTGTTATATTATAAGTTTTACTTCTACGTGCTTGCACATATTTTATATCAATTCACGTGCTGCTCTGTGGTTTATCTCTTGGTTATTAAAAATGACTTTAGGAGCAAAAACTATCAAATGTTAAGATGTTGTGTCTTTATTGCATATAGACAAGATAGTTTATTAAACGCAAAAAATACCAAAATTTGAATTGTGTCTATATACCTACATCGCAATTTAAAGTATGAAAATTATTCATTTTATCTCTATGAATATATGATGAGATTTGTTTATAATATTTATTATAAAAAATATTATAGTTACAGTTGTTTTTCACCCGAGTTTCTACCCACCCTTACGTCTCAATGTACTTATTTAAAAATAGCGTTCGTTTTTGACGGATTGTGCCTTATTGTTAAAGATGTCAGTTAAACAACCTACGCACCCTGCTGCAAAAACGTTATTTTATAAAAAGATAAAATAAATAGTTGAAAAATAGGATGTAAAATATCGGCATTTTTACATGCCAATGACGGGGTTTTAAAAAATACTATTTTAATATTAAAAGCGCTCTGTAGCAATCTTGCATATGTCATTTTACATTATGTATTTTGTTTTTTGAATGAACTTGATATCTTTTATAAATAATACAGGCAAAATCTGTCAAACGCGAACGACATTTTTTCCCATATGATTTACATTGATACGTAAGAGGAGGGGAAACTTGATTGGAAGTCGCTGACATTTTTAACATCCTGTATAAATAACACCTAATCATTTTAAGATTTAATCGAGTTAAGCATTGCCCAAGATGTGTTACTTAAAGATGTAAATGTGAACGAATCAGAAATACTTAATGCGTACGACGCGCTCTCCTTTTTTTTATTTGACTTGCATCGTCGCGTCGTCGTCGCTCGATTGCGAGAAATCGCTGATGAAATGCAATTTCAAAGAATAGCCACCAAGTGTTTGCACATACGTGTTCATTACCGAAAACATCGTATGCGATTTAGCATAATTTATATATACACACACACACACATTCACACACATTGCGAGAAGGTGTAGAGTGCGCGCCGTTGTATTGCACGCATTGATGATATCAATAGAAATCCATTCGTGGAACGATTAGTATGCGTTTGTCACTTGCATAAAATTTGCATACGTGCGCACAATATTCTCACAATATTGTATGTGCGCGCTTAAAATGTCCAGCTAATTGTATCATAGCGAAGCGCTTTCGCGGAAAAACATGCACGTATTTAAATTTGCGAGCCGACCGGCACACACCGGCAAACAATACGTACCAAGAAATCTGCGTTTCTCTGTGTGTGTGTGTGTGTATGTGTGTATATATGTGAGTGTGTGTGTGTGTGTATTGAGCGATACTTCTGTCTGTATGTATTTTTTTGTGCGATGGCGAGCAGCAACGACGATTTATATCTGCATGCAGCGGCTATACGTTGTATTGTACAATAATAGCACACACTTGCATTTATCAACAAATCAAATAATTGGTTCGCTTCCTCAAAATTAATTTGCGGTTTTGCGCAGGCTTGCACCAACCAACGAACGAACGAACGAGCTAGCTGGCGCGCAAAAATCGTATCGTACATAAAAATAAAATGCAACGGCAGAAAACTAACTAAAAAAGCATAAATAAATTGTGTGCGTGATAAAACGCTCATATACTATGAGCTTCTTTATTTGCTTTTTACTTTGAGCCGTTGTTGTTGTTGTTGTTTTTTTATTAGCATGAAATCACGAAAGTGAAAAAAAAAACAACGATGTTCGTTATTTTATTGTATGTAGATTATTTATTTAATTTTATCACCGCATTGTTGCAAATCACCAGCAATCGTATAATTTATCTGGTGGACGTTAATTGATTCAGGATTGCGTTTACTAGAAATTAAAAACTATATAGCTAATAGGTATTATTTGCAAAGTTGGCTATTTCGATCTTCGATAGAATTTTGCAATTTAAATCAACTGCCTTTGAATGTCATATGTAAGTTAATTCAACAATGTTGAACATTTTCTAGTCTGCATTGGAGCAACACAGATTAAGCTACCGCGTATAACATAAGAAATTTAAATAAAAGCCACTTTTAATTACCATAAATTGATAATCTCGCAGCAGAATTAATTTCGTTAATATCTGGATGATGAACAATAACGAACAACCTTTTGCATTTTGAGTAAAAAAATTAAGGAAAATAAAATAGTAATAGTGTAGTGGTTCTACTCACGATCAGTACAAATTACAAACAAAACTGTCCACAATCAATTAAGTTATTAATATTAACTTATGATGGCCAGTGAGGGGCATCCAAGTTGATATTTGGCAACGTAAAGAACGCTTACTCAGCTAACAAGGAAAACATATTTTTACTTTATGATCACCGCTATAACTTTCGATAGAGTAGTAACAAACTTTTTAAAAATATATTTTAGGCTTTAAAATCTCTCCATTAACCTATACTTCCTTTTATAAATTTTAAATTATATTGCCGGCGCCTTCGTGCCCCCCGAAGATAGCAAGAGAACATTGCCTTGCACAAAAGTAACGTACTCATAGCTCATCGCTTCAACTATCTATATTCGTTCCAATGCTATGATGGTGCATCCAGGCAATTGTCCATTTTTTCCTCTAAACTAAACTAACTATGAATTAATTGTGTACGGATGACAGACATTTTCAAGAAATGAGAAAGCTATCATCTTAGTTAATAATTATTTTGCATCAGCTCACTTAAATGATCGTCAAACCAGGACCTAATTTAGATCTTTGCAAGCCCAAGGCAGAATTGTATTTATAGGTCCCTTTCTAAATTTTGATTATGATTTTTTAACTCTATTAATATTAAATAAAGCAATATTTGGAGGCGGTTACGGGCCCCAGTTTGTCCCGGACCCCGAGCAGGTACCTTGTTTGCCTTGCCCTAAATTAGCCCCTGCGTCAAACGACAAATACTAGTCCAACATCGTTGAAACTATTTGCTTTGAAGTTATGCTATCAATAGGTTTAGCCAACATATTCCAGAAACCGCATTGACGATTGTCGTCGCTATCTTGTCAATCAATCTCGTATATAACAATAATATAATAAAATGCAATATAGGAGGTGAAAAATTAGCTCTTGTTTACCTACGACAGGATCTCCTAACCATGCAAACCCTATTTGCATTTTAAGAACAAGGTTTTTGGGCGTTGATCAAACAATACTTAGTTTCCATCCATACGCACATTTGCAAAAGCTTATTGATAACTCAATTCAATTGACAAAATATTACTGCAAATATTGCAACATTTGTGCTAATCGTATAAAAATTGCAGTTTACAAATATAAAACTTAAAAAACAATTTTATTCGGATTTTTGTCAGAATAAACTGCATAAGTTTTTTGATGATTCTCGCAAAAAAGTGTTGTGGAAATTTTGATGCAGTTTTAAAAGGTCACGTTTTTGAATTTTGCAACTCGCACCAAAACTAATTTTTAATACAACTTTTGCGTCATTTGAACTTTATTACATCAAAAATTTAAGATTTATTTTCAACGCATTTCATGGGTATTGAACTCGCTAATAATTACACTAACAACATCGTTTTAAAAAAACAATGACATCCAATTTGGCGCAGAAAAATGTGAATGCGAAGAAACGCGCCACAACGCTTGTCCTGCAACACGTCGTCGTTGCCAATGCATGCACACTCATACACACTCTTCAGCTCGTCGTTTTGTGCCGCGCAATTTTCACCAGCCATATTAATTTATTAAAAGCGTTTTCGAGGCGAATGAATGAATTACTGTTATATAAATTAAGTGAGTGAGTATAACAACACAACTTCAATGCGCATTTTTTCTCGGCGCTGTTGTTGTAAAACGTAATTATTAAAGAATTGTGTTAAAGGTTAAAAGGTGTAAGCTAATAAAATATATGCAACGTGAGTTGTTTGAACATAATGGTTTTTCGTACAACAACCAACACTATATACTCGCACACACCGCAAAAATAAAAAAGCGAATTGTGTGTGTATGTGTAGTATATACTATATGTGCATGTTTCATTCGGGGGCGCAGGGATGCAAAATTCCGGGGAAATCGCGCGTTTAAAACCGACAGTAAACATCTTCAAAATTGCTTCCGTCTTTAACCACCCATCCACCCACCCACCCACCGGGGAGATGCACATACAGACAGACACACACATGTACGTACGTGTAATTACCTAGAGCCTCGGTATATTAAAGTGCAGGCGTGTGTATGTGCGAGCGGGCGCAGGGGGCTGGGGGCGGTGGAGGAGAGAGACGCCGGCGGTGGTTTGATATCCACCACGTTGTTCAGTCGTCGTGCAGTGTACATGTGCCAAAAACCCTCAACCCCTTAATTACGTTTACATGCCGCTACACATGTGTAGGAAACTACTTACTTACCTTCATCTCGTTTCATGCTCGACGCTGCTGTTGGGCTTTTCCTTTGTGCTGGCGCTGGCTGGATGGCTGGCTGGTTGGCTGGCTGGATATGCGGCGGCTGTCGCTGCCTCGTTCCTCTACTAAAACGACACGACGCAACTTTGTACGTGGTGTGTGCAATGGACCTCCATGAAGAAGAACACTGCAGCAAAAAAATCATCGCTATATTAAAAATATATTTCTATTATATATAGAAAAATGTGTGCATGTTTTATTTTTTTAGTTTGTCATTGCAAGCCATACATTTTCAATTTCCGCACCGATTGCCTAACAGCCGACGTAATTAGTATTTAGAAAATCTCGCTACAACACTCATTAGGCGGAACGCTTTGAAATAATGCTGGCAAAAAATGGTTCGGCGAAAGATTTTCGCACGAGATAGATATACTAATATGTGTGTGTGTTGCATTTGTGTGCGAAAAAAAAAGTCAAGGGAGTGAGTGAGTGAATGAGTGAGTGCATATAGCCGCTAATTTTTGTGCGCGCTGTTTGTAGATATGCACAACGTTACAGACGAGAGTAAAATCGTTGTTTATTTACTTGCCAACGCCATCAATAACCACCAACAAGTAAATGGTTCGTTGGACGTTGATCATACACAAAGTAAATGAGCGCTGTCTGTAGATAGGACTATGCGAACGAGTATGTATGCGAGCGCGCGCGCTCTTAAAGGCGATACGTTTTTTATTTCGTCGCGCGCCGCGCTGCGAAGAAAAAAGCGTATACATTGTGACGCATACTATGCCTAATGAGGTGGAGGCGTACGTTCTCTATACGCTATGCATAAGCCAACAGCGATATTTTATACTGTGTTTAATTGTGCAAAAATCGCATTTTAACAGCGATCTATCACACTATACCAAGTGGACTCGTAAACTTCTTGTACGACGAATAAAATCAACGTGCTGCAATTGAATATATAATACAATAAAATGTGCACATCTTATTACAATTAGAATGAGCAGCTTATTTTGAAACTCGATTTTCCTACTACATATTACAGTTATCTATAGGGGAAAGTTGGGTAACGACGACCGTCGGGTAATGCCGGTGTATCTAAAAAATTATTAAGTATAGCGATCAGAAAAACATATGAAATAAAATCTGCCAAATGAATGATGATTTAGTTAGATGTGTATTATGTTCGAGATAGTCCATACGGAATACCATTTACAGGATATCCCAAATAATTCCAAATGTGATTTTTGTTTAAAGACAGTTTACAATAATTGACTGTTTTACTTTTATTTGTTAGAGCGCAATTACTCTTCCAGTTTCGGCATTACCCAATCATGATTTTTGCATCGTTTTTTGATTTTTCGATACTGAATTACATAAATTCATTCAGATTTTTTTTATAATAATTTAGTTAGTATATTAGTTGCTCTTTGAGGTATATTAGTTCCAATTTATTCAATGATTGTTATTTAAGAACAATAACCAATTATTCACACTCTTCACTACCTATAATTTGCTCCAAACTTATAGGATAGACATATTTAAACCGTGAAGAAAATAGTTGACAAAATAAAAAATTAAATTTACTTCTCGATTCGAACCTGAAAAGAGTATCTCACCTACTTTATTTTTATGGTATTATCCTATCAAATAAGGTGGCAATGTTACGTCAAAAACTATTTGTTAAAATCAATTTCGATTTCAATATATCCCTCTTTCTCTTATTTATCAGCGGGAAGGCGGTCCAAACGCATTCCACCAACAGAAATAATCGTGCGTATGTTTATTTATTTATATTTCAATAAACTGTAACAGATATAAAATAAATATTGATAACAGCCACGTGATGAGCAACAATTCAGCTGGACTATTACGATTATTTATAATAGGAAATTCACTATGAAATTGTCTCAAACAGAACATTTAAGTGTAAGGAGGTAATAATGTTCCAATAGCAGTTTTAAGAAAATTCCAAGTGAAAATTTAAATTAATAAACTTTTATTGTATTTGGCTATGCGCATTTTGGTAAAACAGCCATCATCAGGGCTATTCTCTAATTACAAAATTAGGGAAACTGACCTCTTCTATCAACCTGAGAAGTGATTTACATTTGCTACATCAAATTCATCGTCAATTAATTCAAATCCAGAATATAAAATTGTAAACCTTTTTAGATAGAGCAAATATAAGTATCACATATCTTAAAGAAAAGAACAAATTTCAAAATGGGCAACTAAAAAGAAAAATTAAGCGGTAAAATGTAATCTTATAAAGAGTAAAATTTATGTAAAAATTGAAATGAAATAATTTTAAGTAAAGCTAAAAGATAAGCAAATGTTCTTTGTTTTCTACAATAATTATTAAGTTGACAAGAAGCTAACAGTAATAAGAGGATTTGTTTATATTTAAGACAAGTTTGAATTGCAAATTAAAGTTCCTTAAACAACTTTTATTAAAATTCTAAAGTAAACAAATCAATGGAAAAGCTGTAAGTTTATTTAAAATAAGCTTATTTAAAGAATTAAAAATGTTAATAATCATTTTTATATGACACACTGTTGTTTTGTATCTAGATTTATTCTTGAAATATAACATAATAATAAGAATAGCTCAATCGTGTAAGTAACTTAAATTACTCAGCTTTTCCTAAATACATTACTAAGTATAATAAATTTGATACATTTTGTAGACAAAGTCCATGAAACTTGCTACACCCCTATTGATTTTTGATGTCACGCACTATTTATCAAATTTTTATTACGTTTTACAAAAAGGAAAAGTTTGCCGACGACAATCAATGTCTAACAATTTATTTTTTTGCGAAAACATTTCAACTTTTTGATTAATATTTCGCGCACTGCATTAACGACCATGAGTAAAAGTTGCATATAAAGCGATTTTGCATATCAATAAAGCAGCGAGTGTGTTAAATTCGCTTCCTTCGCGCCAGACTTTACGATTTTCATAAATACACACTCGCACACACATACACACACATCTACACGTGCAGTGTTAATTTTATTAACGGGAATGCGATACGGTTCAGTTCACTTCCTTGCCGAATTTGCGCGCATACAATATACGTAATAGCACATCGCACCATCGTCTGGCAATTTTCAAACGACAAAGATGGAAAAAAATAGGAGCCAAAATGCATAGATAATATTTTTTGTGTGCTAGCTAGCGCACAGACAAGATACGTGCAGCGATTATGCATATATAGCTAGTTACGTAATGTCCGGCCATTTAGCAAAGAAGATGTGCGAAAGGATAACAGTAAATGCATACACATGTAAACAGCAGCAGCAGCAGCAGCAGCACAGCCGTACGTATACGTAAGCGAGAGCGAGTGCGCGGACGTTTTGTTGGTCGTCGACGGTTCTCTGTGTGTGTGTTTCGTTCTGAAGGAAGCTGCACATCATGTCACGTATTAATTGTAATGCGCTCCGTCATTTCTCAACGTCCGAAGATAAATCGTCGTGCATTAGGAAACAAAAGCGCAATGGAAAATGTTGCCGGTTCACCTTCATCACATATCAACTATTATTTTTTCTACGCTACATAATTATTGTTTAGAGATGTTTGCGTTTCATTCGCGTTTTTACGCCATTAAGACGATGGAGATACTGTTTGTTTACCAAGCGATGCAAAAAGCGTATTAAATCATCAATGTTTCAATTATATTCCAGCTAGCTATCTATCTGCAAACACGCAGCAGCATTCACATTCAAATCTAATACGCCAAGCAAAATTATTAAAACACTGCAAGAAAGGATTGATTCAACTCAATGATAATATCTGATAGAACAAAAAATTACGTATTATTGGAAAGGGTTTCGATTCGTTTGTATAGCGCATAAGAATCTAGGAATTTTAAAATACATAATGCAAATTTCATCTAATTTAATAACAACATTAAATTCGCTATCGAGTATTGTTCTTGCATTTAAAGAACACGATCTCCGTAAAGTAGTTTTATATTTTAACTGTGTTAAGATATTATGTGTAAGAAGTTCCAAACATTACTTTATACTTGTAAATAAAACAAATAAAAAACAAAGCGTCCCTATGTTAAAATTAATTAAGTAATGAAATTGTGTGTACAACAGCGTAAAAACTATATCCAACAAAAGCAGAAAGGGAAGTCATATAAAGAACAACGCATTTTATTTGTATTTAAACCATTTATATTTTCATTTATTTAACTTCTCAATATAGATTACGGTGTTTATGTAATTAATCTTAAGTACAGAAAAAAAACTAAGGAAAAAATGCGAATCATCATTTTAACACAAAACTGTTTTAATTCTACTTAGCGTTTTTATGTCAAATATCAATTATTGACTTCGCACTTGCCTAGTGTCTTTCCTTCTCAATATTTCTATAAATAAATCGAGAATTTTGTTCCATAGCGCAACTAAGACTAAATTTTAAAATTAAAAGTTCACACTACGACTAGTTAGGTAGGAAACAGAGTCACTAATTGTAAGCTTATTTATTCTCACTTGTTCGCTGCTTCTTAGGTTTGCAAACTTAACCTTTCATTTCTAATCTTAAATTTGATAATGGGGTTATAAATATTATTCTATTATTTTTCAATGGTATACTAATTGTAAGTATCAGAAGCAAAATGCATTTCATCGACATAAAAAAGCAGATTAATATGTTATATACAATATAAGTAGAACGAAATAAAAACAAAAATGATGTTTTTGCATCTAAAGCGCTTTTAGTCCCTTTGCACTATTTCGTAGTCGAAATAGGAAAACAATCAGTAAATTATAAATAATATAGTCATTATTATCAGATAATTTAGAAAACAGAGAAGAAATCTTAAATGAATCACTACTAACTAATTTAAATATGAGACAATATATAAAAAACTGCCCTAAGCGAATATCTTTCGTACACTTAGAAAAGTCCACAGAGAAAAAATGCGAAACAATTTAGCAACGTGCGCAATATTGTATTCGCAGCGAAACGTAACTCATTGGTAGCGTTTCGCATTCCACCGAATGCGCCGAAGAATCGTGCAGCTTGGTCCAAACCAACCGGCCACCCGCTGCGAATGACCGATTCTTTTCATAGCGCGCGGCAACGGCAGCTCGACTCCATACAACAACAACAGCAACAACAACAACGATAAAAAATCCGCTCGGAAAGGTATGCAGCAGCAGCAGCAGCAAGCGATAGGGCGCGCGCGAGCGCCACCATAAGGAGACCCGGAAACGTCTCGCTTTTTAGGCGAAATGCACTTCTCTCAATTTCGTTCGCCTTGCGCTGCTTTTTTTTCTCTCTTTTTCTTCTTCTGAGTGTGTGTACTGTGTAGTGCATACT
>JARJDW010023107.1:0-13273 GCA_030264715.1 Adinopsis sp. GC000173 | reverse complement strand
TTACTTTTTCGTGTTTTTCGTTATCCGTGCTTTCGATTCCCGGTGCTTAATCAGGATTACACTGTATTTTTACTCCAAAATTGTCATTTAACTACTACCAAAGTTTGTTCCATAGAAATGTATAAACATTTGCTATTTATTAATCATTTATTGTTGTTTTCAGATCTTCATTTAGCGATTTTGCACAGAAGTATGCTAAGGATGAGCGTTTTAAGGGCGTTGAAAAGATGCGCGAACGCGAGAGCTTATTCAACGAATACTTAATCGACGTGCGGCGACGTGAAAAAGAAGAAAAATCACAGCGACGTGAACAGGTAATTTATCTTATGTTTGGAACGCATCGCATTTTATTTTTCTTATCATTTCAATTAATTCAAAACAGAAATTAAACAAAAACTAATAGTCGATCATAAAAGCTACATAATAAAATCGTGTTAAGTAATCAATTGATTAACACTTTGTTATACGATTTTATTACACGAAATTGATTGATTTGTTATATAGGCAATTCTCCATACAAGTAGGTATGTTGATTGCATTTGTACAGTAAGAAATAAATCAATCAATCACTTCTTATCATTATTGCAAATACGAAGCGTAAACGTGTAGTGCGATTATATTACTAGTGATTTTATCTATCTATTTATATAGAATTGGACATGTTTTTTGTGTATTATTACTATTTTTCAGGACGATCTACGATAGGTATGTTTACTTACTATATAAATAATTTCAATTTTATTTAATGGGAATTACATACAAAATTATTGATGAAAATCTGCGTTATGCAGATGAATTATTAAATCATGCTTATTAAATTGCTAATAAACATGATTTACTTATTGTTTTGATGTTGCAAAAAACAATATTTATATGACACGAAGTAAAAGAAACAAATCTCATTTAGTTTTTTTGATTGCATTTTCAAGTTTATGCCCGGTGTGTGGTGCGCTGACTCTCTCTCGATCTCATCATCGATGATGCCGTCTCTCCCACAATGTGCTTGCCGGCCAAAAGTACACCACAGTCTGTGTTGTGTGAATAAATTAATAGATAATTGGTAATGGAACAATCGACCAAAAATACTATGGTATTTGTTTTGCTTTGATGATGGTACATTAATACAAAAAGATATATATGCCCACCTTTTTTCCCCCTTATTTTATCAATCAATCAATCAATCAAACAAAACTGCAAATGAAAAACAACACAAAATCATTACATTCTCATTTTACTTTTTTTTTCGAAGCGCCTGGTGCTGCTGCTTTATTAAACAAAAACATCCATTATTTTAATTAATTTGCGTACTTTATGTGTTTGCTTTAAATTTGCACTTAAATTAAATGGATGTTTTTGTTCTTGTTTTTTATTCATTTTTTTACAAACAAAAATCTGCATGATTTATAAAATACCAAAAAATACATTAAATTAATTGTTTTTCTTATTTCATTTACAGCAATTTTAATATAATTAAAATATTCTCTTTCAGGTTATTTATATATAAATCAGTATTAATCGATTTTTTTACAGCAATTTTAATAAATAATTACTATTATTATTAAATAATTAAATTAGTCTATAGATGAGCTTATAGTATTCAATGTGTGTAATTAATCTCGGTATTTTCCGTTTGCTTTCATTTACAGGTCAAGAAAGATTTCTTGCAAATGTTGCGTGAACACTCCGATATCGATCGTCATGCACGTTGGTCGGATGTGAAGAAGAAGTTTGACAGTGATCAACGCTATAAAGCGGTGGATTCATCCGGGCAGCGCGAGGACTGGTTCCGTGAGTACTGTAAAATCTTAAAAGATGAGAAAAAGAAGGCCAAGGAGCGTGAACGTGAGCATAAGAAGGAGCGTAGCGATAAAGAGAAGCACAAGAAGAGTAAGGATAAGGATAAGGACCGTGAACGGCGGAGTAAGAGCGATAAGGAGACGACGGATACTGGCAGTAAATGCGAGGAGGTAAATTCACAATCCGCAGATGATGATGCGACGAATCATCAGACGAGTAATGAGACGGTGATTGAGGATGGTAATGATGATGAGAATGCCAATGGGGATGTTAAGGCGGCGGATGTTGATGATAAGTTGCAGGACTTGAAGGATAAGGAGCGACAGGCGCGCGCTGAAGCCAGCCTACGCGAGCGGGAAAAAGAAGTGCAACGTACGTTAGCTACTCATATGCGCGATCGTGATAAGGAACGCGAGCAGCACAAACGCGATGAAAGCATACAGGTATGATATTACATATTTTAAAATCCATCAAACATACTTATCGCACATTGCTTATTAATCAAGTGTTGTGCGACATTTGTTATCTTAGAAAATTTGAATTATGTTTATTTGGGATAGAGGCATAAGCATATGCAACTGAATCTTTATTACACTATAATTTATGCCCTTAATTATTAAGTTTTACATATACAGAATGTTGCCAAATTCAACAAACAGGGTGGAGATGACACGACGAGAAATCATTGATCAAAATAGCAAATATTAAGTACATTTCGTTACACTAATTTTACGCATAGGGAGTCTTAAATTCCACTAACATGCACGAAAATTTTGTCAATTCTACATAATTGCGTTTATGCGTTTCATATTTATAACAGAATGATCAATTTCTTTGCCATTTTGCCAATTGATTATGATTTTCCATAAATATTTTTCGCCATTTGTTTACTTTTCTAATTTGAAGATCCAATTGGGTTACATCCTGTATGTAAAATTTTAGTTGATGAAGCTAGTGAATATTTAATTTGAATACGATGCTTGAATTAGTTTCACTATTTATTTAAGGAATACATACTGAAGTTTCGTCTTCCCACTTGCAATTGCAAATGTCGAAATACGAAACTGCAGTCTGCATTCATAAAATAAATAATGAAGCTAAAGCAAGCAAGCGACGTTTTCTTATTGAACATTATGTTTGATCTTTATAACTGATTTTAATAATTTGACCATCATAGCTAGAGCGGGATGTAATGATATTAAGTACCATATTGGACGATACATGCCAAAAGTTAATTTATTATTATCTCTTGATAAACCGTAATTATTTATTTAATGAAACGGTTTTGAAATTCAAACTTCCGACAATCATGGTCGAAACATGTTACCAATCGTTTAAAACAGGCATAATTGAGCAATGAAATTTAAGGCACATTTCAGGAAATTAAAATTTGCTTAGATTGCATATTCTTAAGTGTAGTAGTTCATGTGTTTTTATAATGTCGTTTCAATTAGAGCAACAAATATACAACAATTTTGCGTTATAAGATAAAATATTTGTTCAATTTTTGGGTTTCATTTACTTCAAATTTATCTTATGTTCGGCCATATTTGATCTTTGTCTTGTGTAGAACAAAAATTTGATGAACGAATATATTTATGTTTGTGATGGGAAGTTGGCTTAAGGAGGCAAACATTTTGATATTACAAGTTAAAATGAAGACTTGAATTTACTTGCAGGTTAAAATTTAGTTAAACAATACAGAAATTTGGGACATTTGGATGAAAATCGCACTAAAATCACCCAGAAAGTCTAAATATGCTAGGTTTTTTTGCAAGTTTTTGCAAACTTTCTGATCTTATCATGTAAATTTTGTCTCTTCAAACTATTAGTTTGTACTTTTCCAAAACACAAGTACAATAATGACTTCTTTATCTGTGCGTTATAATTATACCAATATTTTATGTTTTTTAAAAATAATTTTGCAGCACTTCAATGCGCTTTTGGCGGATTTGGTGCGCAACGCCGACTTGGGGTGGCGTGACGTGAAACGTATCCTTCGCAAGGACCATCGCTGGGACTTGGCGAATTCACTGCCACGCGACGAAAAAGAAAAATTATTTAACGATCATATAGAGAGCATACTACGCAAGAAACGCGAAAAGTTTCGGGAAATGCTCGACGAAACCGTTGAGGTGAACTTGTTGACGTCCACGTGGAAGGAGGTGAAAAAGTTGATCAAAGAAGATCCGCGATACACGAAGTTTTCTACGGGTGAAAGGGTAAGTTGCCGATTTATTTATCTTACATCTTTAATAGTTAAATTAATGGTTCATTTTTTTTGTATTTGCAGTGCGAGCGTGAGTTCAAAGACTACCAAAAAGACAAACAGATTATGGCGAAAGGACAGTTTAAAGAGTTGTTGCAGGAGACGAAGCTGATAACGCACAAATCGCTGCAAACGGTGCGTGAGAATCAATCGCACATGACTGAGATTGAAGACATTCTAAAGAACGATAAGCGTTATTTGGTGCTAGATTTTATACAGCAGGAGCGCACCCAATTAATATTAAATTATTTAGAGGAGTTGGATCGGCGCGGACCGCCGCCGCCGCCCACCGCCAGCGAGCCTAGTCGACGTTCAGTTAAATAATCATCGTTCACACGTAATAATTTTTTTTTCATTATCTTACAGCCATTTTTTGTTACTCTATTTTAAAAAGTTTAATTAATTATTTTTGGTCTGATTTCTTTTCAAAGTGTACATTAATTTCTATTACATTTACAGGATATCAATTGTTGTAATATTGTTAATTTTAATAGGTTTAGTATTATTAATCGGGATTTAAAGCAGCGCGACTCTAAATTATCACTATTTTTTTACATTTTAGTAGTTTTAAATCAAATTAAATAATTTCTTTTTTCTAGTATCTTCTTCATATATAATAACAATAAAGTAAAATTGCTTTAATATTTAATAATCTTTTTATATTATCCATCAGTTTCTTCAATATAAAAAATAACATCGTCAAAAATGATTATTAATAACTAAGCGTAGTATTTCTAATATAAATTAATTCAAAAAATAAACAAACAATAAATTATGTACAAATCAATCGCATAGTTTTCGCATATCAAAAATATTCATTCATTATTTATGCTTTATGGATTAAACCGTCGCTGACCTTATTCAGCACCAAGCGCAACTGTTTCTTGTATTTGGCTGCCTCATATTCAGCCTTCGCCAGCCGCTTCTTGTAGCTCTGCAGCATCAGCTGCATACGATGCAGCCGCTCCATCAGCGAATTCACATCAACCGTTTCTGTCTTACTAGTCACCTGCACCAATTTAGTATTGTTAGTCTGATTCTTCTTCACAACCACTCGTTTCAGTATCTGTGGCTTCATCTGCTTGTTGTTGTTCAGCACTTTGAAGAGCTGATTGGATGGCGTGCCGCCGTTCGTCATCGCTAGAAACTCGTCGGCGGAGAGCGTAATTATGCGTCGATTATTCAGCTTCGTTAGCGTAGGCGCGGGTTGCGGACGCGGCGATGTCGCTTCAATCGTTGAAGTTTGGTCCTCTGCTTCAATTAACTGTTCATCCTCGTATTTAATTGAATTTAAGGCTTGCTTTCCTGCTTCTAAAAGAAAATTTATATTTGTTATAGATTTATCTTCCAAACACTAAACGGGCGCCATCAATTTACTTTCTTTTGTTTTGGCAATACGTCTATAGCCTTTTTTACAATAATAATATTTGATGTAGTTTAACATGACTGTTAAGTTCTCATTTCTTCAACAAACTTAAAGAATTCATTGCCCAATTTCCCTAAAATTCTTGAAAGATTCTTTAAAATCTTACAAAAATCTATAGCCCATTTTCACATTTTTTTGCAAACAATTATAAATTAAATAACTAAAAACTGATCGATTTCCTTAGTTCTTTAAAATCTATATGTAATCCAGTTTAAATTTTTCATTCAAATTGATGAAATTTGACAAATTAATGATTTTTATTGTCAAATTATCTTAAATTTTCATATAAATTAAAAAGCTTTCCATGAAAATAGTAAAACAATGACTAGAAACAAATTTCATCGAAAGAATTAATGTAATATCTTTTTATAACATAAACCGAGTGGTGTAGTGAAACAGTTTCGCAATAAACTTATATAATGTTTCGAAATACAATACCACTTTGTAATCTTTCTGCATATTGTAAACTATTTTTTTATAATTTTGCTTGTAATCGGCTTAGCGAGGTAGACAAATAAAAAATATTTTAAAACCGCTTAAACATGTTCGCTACGGTCGAAGTTTGTTTAGGAAAATTATGTATTATTTTTTCGTAGCTTTTTAAGCGCTTTAGGCACGATTTTCATCAAAACACAAGAGATTAATAACCCATCAAGGTAGAAAGTATTAAATCTGATTGGTAATTTTTATAACATCTGCGTTTCATACCTGTTAGCACGACAGAATGGCCATTTTCCATAACGGAATTCAATATATTGTTATCATCAACTGGTAGCATTGTAATTCCGTGTTGCTGTAGCAATTTGAGCGATTCTGAAAAATTATTCGTTGTGGTTGCAGCTTCACTGACTGCATTATCATCCATCATAACAGTTTCTGAAAATATGAAATTGTAAATTGGTGGAATTTAAACATCTTACAACAAGTATTAATCTACCAATAGGAATCTCGGCATTGCTGTCCTCATCTTCGGCTAGAGTAAGAATCGGCTCCACCACCGCACACTCCGAGCTATTATCTGAATTTAGCTCCAGCGCTAAATGCTGCGTCGCTACTAGGGGATCGCGCGCCGCTAAATTAATAATCTGTACAATATCATGTCGCTGCATTTGCAGTGCGATCGCTGCAGGTGTTAGATCAAACTTATTCGTCACATGCGTCGCGGCGCCGTAGCGAATAAGCAGCGCGGCGATGTCGGCGTGTCCGTTTTGCGCGGCCCAATGCAACGGCGTCATTTGTAGCTGTACATAAATCACTATTAATCACATTCGAAATATACAGTTGAAATACTTACCAAATCCTGGCAATCGTATTCGGAACCATGTTTCAGCAGACACTCGGCTATCTCGTAGTTGCCTTCGTACGCGGCAATATGTAGCGGTGTGCGATCGACTTTGGTGCGTGCATCGCGCGACATTCCCGCCCTCAATAGAATCTCGCATATTTTCAGATGGTTGTTTTGTGCTGCTAGATGTAGCGGACTTGTACCTAGCTTTTAAAAACAACAACGATTTGATTGATTGACTTGCCTCGTATGTGTTTGTTGTTTTGAGGTTAGAAATTTACCCAATCGGCCGTAAATGGTGCTCCTTTCGATAGAAGTGCGCGTATATCATCCACATTACCATCCGCTGCTGCTTTTAATAGTTGCTTGCCAAGTTCGTTGATCGGTAGACTTTGTGGTGCGAACTGCTATTTTTAAAAGTCACCATAAATATTAGGATTGCGAGTTAATTAATTAACTAACCTGTATCAAATCGACATCTTCCAATGTAACAATATTCGTATTATCCATGATCCAACTTTGGATCCAGCCCTACGCTAAAACTTAGAAAACAAATCATATGAAACATTTCAATATTCAAAAATATCGATAACAGGAAAATAACTCCATCTTGCCAGATTTCCTTTTCCTGTTTTCGTTTGTTGTACGTATATTTTTATATGTGGATGTGTGTGCGTGCGAAACGCGGAAATCGGCCATTTGCGATCGATAGCCGCCGCACAAATTCAAAATGCATACACAATTTGGCATTTACTTACGTTTCGTGTTACATTTAATTGATAATAACTGACTTGGTATGTTTATTTTCACAGAAAAGGCGACAAAATGGCGTGTCATCATCGATGCAATGCACAAAATCTCGACGCTACCAAATTGCATAAACCATCATCAAACTTGTTCAAAACTAGTACAATTGCTAAACTAACCATCCTTAATGCAATTTAATTCATACTTAGTAAATAATAACAATTACTTTGAAACGTCATTGTGCCGGTCGGGATTTCAACCAAAACGCGCTCGCTAGTTAGTTAGCACATTGTTAGGTTGGCAGTAAAATAGAATCGAATCATATTTATTAACTGCATTTAGCAAAATCAAACGATTAATTACGTTAATATAGAGAAATTGTAAATAAATTTGCGTAATTATTTATTGAGATAATGTATTGGCATGCGCCGTTTTGGGCGTCGTCATTTATTATCAACTCGTTTTAGGTGGTAGGGATTAGTGTGCATCCAACCATCGAACGGTGAACATCGTCTAGACGTAATCCGCACCAACCACGAGTGAATTTTAAGAAAATTGAAAGAAACAACGAATGAATTACAGTGCAACGATCATGCGGCCAATGTACACGCTGATAAAACCCTCTAATTCGCTTGATTGGTGAGCGAGGACAACAATTATCTGCAAATTTATAGGTCAGTGGGGGATGTTTTTGTAAAAAAATTGATTAATTGCAAATTGATCAACGTTGTAGTTGAATTTGTGCACAAGCGATGATGGTAGCGTTATGCAACCATACGTACCTTACTGTTATGATGTTAAATTCATTTGCACCGTGCACGAAATCGACGATATCGTAAAAATTGAGGTTATGTCTTTGGATGTGCGTGTTGCAATTTCAACGAATTTTATTGCTTGGAAATAAATCGTTGTTTTTAAAGCGATACACGCCGATAAAAATGTTCGAATGTGTGAATTATACAATTCGCCTAGCACGCGCTACTGTATAAAATTAAATATTGATACAGAAATTTAATTAACGTGCTTTTTTCACCGCTTTTCCGTTATAATATGGCGGTGGCGCGGGGCAAAAGCAATATTTATTTTTCATTAGAGCGCCGCTTACATACAATAATTTTAATTGCAATATTATGAATGGCGAGCCGACACGAACGCGCACGATGTTTAAATCGTGCGTTGCCATGACGACGGGCAAATTGTGTATGCATACATACGAGCTTGACATGACGATGACAGTTTTGCTTTGAAAAGGAAAAAAGTAGGCGAAAGGCAAACGCTAATAATTTACATATGAATGTTGTTGTAAGTAACAAAACGATGATTTATTTAATACGAATTTACAATGAATAATAGCCGAGTGTTGAAAATCGATATGCTATACATAAATTTGTTGCAAAACCCGGACATTAAAAAAAATAATGTTTTCGCTTGTTTTTCGTTGTCTTGGCGATAAATTTACGCATGTGAATAAATAAAGGAAACAAAAAACTGTTTCCGAGCGCTTTATGGTAGGCAGCCCATTATACATCATCATTGCGATAATTAATAAATTAAAAATGAATGGATGGCTGTTGGTGTGTAGTTTAGCCAAAACCATACCGAAAACATCGTTCATGTTAATTAAATTATTACGCTTAAAACGTATCCATTCATTATTAATGTACATGCTACTAGTAAACTTATGTGTGTGGGTATGTGTGTGGGTATGTGTGTGTTTATTAGATGGCGCTTACTATTAAATTTCCACCCCATATTACTTAGTTTTAATTTAATTTAATCAACCTTTTAATGGATTGACGTTAATTATCAAATAATTTGCAAAATTTCTGTGGTTGAATTATTTGACGTCGATAGTGTGTTTAGTTGCCTGCATTGCATCTAGCTTAAATTTGCCGCCAAGCGATAGCTACATAATTTCTATACTTGCTACTTAAGTAAGCAATGTATGTTTTAATTTTTAAAAAACTCGCTCTGCGATAAAACTGCGGCGTGAAATAAGGGTGGGTTTCTTTGGCAGGGTTCGAAATTTAATCAAGTTTTTATTGGATTGACGTTAATTGTCAAAATCATATGAAAATTTTCTGTGGTTGAATTATTTGACATCGATTAAGTGTGTCTGGTTGCCTGAATTTCGCCTGGTTTAAATTTGCCGCCAATTAATTACTAGTTAATTAAGCAGAGTATGTTTATACTTCTGGGACAATAGTTTTTCCCTCTTTTTATATGTTTTTTATACTTTGACACGCTTTTTGTGCACCTTTTCATTTTTGAGTTTCTTTTCGCTTTTTTATTTGTGTTGTGCACAAGAAGTAAAAAAAAAAGAGGAAAAGGTCACAGAAGACGCAAAATATTAAGAAAATTAAGAAATGCATTTGCACCTTTACTTTTTTGCCAACAGCTATCTAATATTTGAAATTAACTATACATTTATTGCAAAAGTTGTTGGGGACACTCTGTATAACAAAAACTAAAAGAAATTCTGTACTCCAGTTATGTTTTTTAGAAATTGGTATTTAAATTTAATCTAACGTCACATAAGGCCTATTCTGAATCCTTCACGCCGCGGAAATATTGTTTCTCAATGTAATAAATCCACAAAAAATTAACAAAAATGTAATCGGATAAATTTATAAACAAAATAAATCTACTTAAATAGAAATGAAAATTAAAGTCTACCATTTTTAAAAATAAGTGTGATAAATTGCTAATTACTCATTAATAAGAAAAATAAAAAATTCGCAGTTTCAAGAAATGTAGTGTATTGTAATATTTATGGGTATTTAAAAGTTAGTTTCTTAAAAGTCCGGACATACTTTAGCTCTTCTCGCCAAATGTTTTTGTTATGTTTTCTTTTATTTCAGAAAAATTAAATGAAATAAATTTGTTATGAGTGTTCAATATATGTACCTATAGCATTATTATAATTTATCTTGAAATATTAATTTGTATTTGATTGTTTCGCGGAGCATTTAAAATATTCACGTTCCGCGGAGCACAGGTTACAAGGACCACTGAAGTAGAAGTTAAAAAAAACAACATTTTATTCATTACTTCTTCTTTGTTTTGTCTTATTATTCAGTTTCTTCATATTTGTTTTTCTTGTCGTTTGGTTGGAATTCATATGAAAATGATGCCACAAAAGAATCATTGCAATCAGGAAAATTAAAATTCAAATATAAATTAAAAAAAAAACGAATGTTCGCAAATAAGCGAATGATGAAAAATCGATTAAAAGCATTCAAATAGTTCTTACTCCACGAGAATTTGACCGATTTTCATTGATTTATAAAGGTAAATAAATGGTCGAAAACCGAAGCGTCGCTTGCTTTACCTATGTCCGTTTGCAAAATACATATAAATAGAATACATAGATCAAAAATGATAAAAATTTCTGAAAAAATGCTACAGGTACTACGCACTATAATTTTAATAAATAAAATTAAATTTGTGTTTTTTTGATATGCCCCAGATGATATTAGTATACAGGGTGGTCTATTTAACTTTAGACTGGCGAATAACTTTGAAAGAGTGCATTTTATGAGAAAATGAAGGGGGAAATTTAATGGTACTAATCATTTTTGGCCATAACCGTAGCTTCGTGGTTATTTTGACATCAACTTCGTTTTTTCAAATGGAAACCCCCATTTTTTTGTTCGGAATCCCAATCTACGTAAAAAATGAGGTAACTTTTATTAAAATTGTTTTTTAATCCGATTGCAATTTTATTTTCATAAATATCTTCCAAAATACATAAACGTCTTTATTATTTTTTGTAGCAGTACCAACACTCACACCTTTTTTAAATTCGTATAATATGACATGTCACATATTCAACTTAACATCTTCTATTTTGAATACTAACCCTGCACACAACTTTTTGTTTATGTTGACTCACTGGGCCTGCAGTTCACTGTTAGTAAATAATATGATTATAAAATTGATAACAGCACACTCAAAATGGAATGTTTCTGGCAACGCGCAAATCGAACACGAACTTATGGAATCACCTAATATAATCAATTCTGCGGAATTGATTTTGAAGATTTGGATTAATGTATTTTAAACAATAATGATTTCTTTTTTATTAGATTAAAATGTAAAACAAGGTACTATAGTGGCGCTTTGGCTTCAATATGAAATATATTTCGGATAATACTGGAAAAAAAGTTTTTGGAATTAATTTAAAATTTTTATTTTAAATTATTTTGTTCAACATTGACGATTTTTTCTCTTGTTTGATCAAAATGTAGAGCGTCGTGATATGAAATATATGTTAGATAGGAATTTTACCTTAATTAAATTGGGATTGATCCGTATCTTAATTCATTGTAAGTGCGAAAATAAAATAAACTTTGTTATTTCACATGATTGGTGACTAATTATTTTTTAGCATCTAGTTGAAAATTATATTTCTATATTTTCTCAGTTTAAATCTAAAAATTTCATTCAACTTTTAGTAAACAAAGTACCATTTTTTTGGCGTACGCAAATTAGCCTCACCCCATGGATATAATAAAATGAAGATGAGATAATAACAATTGTGCGTTTTATACACATAAAAATTTCAAACGCGTTGATGCTTTTCGACCCGGGGTCATCATCAGGACTTTTCTCTTGGGTGTTTAGTTTTTAAAAAAATCCCAATTTGAACTCAGCGTTATTGTTTTACGTCAAGCTTTGTTGTATCCACCATAAAAATGTAAGATATAGTCAAGTAATCAATATAAATGTTTATATGGTATGAAAAATGTTTAATGTAACAAATTGTGTTATTTATGTTTTTAACATGCTTTAGCGAGTGTAAAGCTATCTACCTTTAACATAATTGCAACACAGGGGAACAATGTATTTTTTTCTGTGGCGTCAGATTTTGGGGTGTATTCAGTATGTGCTTTATTTTTTCATTTTTAATAGTCTTAAATTTTCCGGATAATTATCTAACTAAAGAGTAAAAAAAATGTTGCGGTTGTAAAGCTCTTAAAGACATCTTTTAGGAAACATGTCATGTTCTATATTTCTATCTCGAACCAATTTTGCCCTGTTCACTCTTTCAGATGGGTCTTCGATTTTAAAATTTTATTGATTTTTATATCACATCCTTTCACATAAAATTGCCATATACAAGCGTATGTTGTATTTTGCGGACACCCTGTATAACAAAACCTAATGGAAATTATGAATTTCGATTTTGTTTTTTTTGAAACCAGTCTTCAAAAGTAATGTAACGTCATGTAAGATCTATTGCGAAAAAGTCAGGTTGTAAAAATATTGTTTCTCAGAGTATTTTAGCTCTTCCTTTCAACTGAAATTGACATATACAAGCATATGTTGAAATTTCAGCGCTTATTACTCTAAAAATCCCCTGTTGTACTTATTGAGGACACTTTGTGTAACAAAAACACTTAAAGCAATTCTACATTTTGGTTACTTTTTTTTAAGTCAGTGTTCAAAATTAATGTAACGTCACATAAGATGTCAATTTTCAATGTAATCAATCCACAAGAAAAACATTTTTGTTTGTAAATTCAAATGATTATCATTATAAATCAATGTAGCATAAAAGAAAAATAATATAAGAAATAGTTTATCAATCAATATAAGAATTTCATGAAAAATGTTACAAGACAACTCGAATTATATTTGTTGTTCACATGCCTCGACGAATTCAAGCCATTGTTCTATCTTCAACATTCCAGTTCTGGATCATTTTTGTGTATTTCGCCTTACAAATTCTCTATACGGGTACATA
>JARJDW010023106.1:0-14596 GCA_030264715.1 Adinopsis sp. GC000173 | reverse complement strand
CGAGCTTTGATTATATGTAAATGTCATTAAATTCGCAAACTTTTAAAATAAAACTAATAGGGAAATAAAACGCAATATACAATATTTCCTCTAATAAATTGTAAATGACATTTTAATTTGCACTTCTCAATTCAAATAAAGTAACTAAATCGAATATTTTATAAATAAATGTGTGATTAAAGAAAAATCAATAGCCGTTTCTGAATCGGTATATAAATCAGTATTTAATAAATGGGAGAAAACGTCTTGGCAGTAATTTTCTTTCGTATAGTTTATAATAAAATTTTCGATGTCTAGCCTATTTTTTGCAATAAATTTCATTAATTTTTTTACTATATTCAATATCTACGTAAATAATATTTTTATGTAGCTAGTTACTAATGCGAAATAAAAGTAGGTAGGAAATTCAATTGGTAATAACTCAAATAATAATAAAACAAACCACCGTAATATAATAAAATTATTGTCACACATATAATTTTAAGTAAATTTGACGTGTGTAGGCGAAATAAAAAACTTTGAAAAAAGTTTTTACATTTATGTATAAAATTTTTTATAACTCATATTCCAATCATTTAACCGCAACTATACACAAAAACTGCCTCCCGAACTCATATATTCACAAAAATAAATTACGAACGACATTAATGAACAATAAAAGGCTAATTATTCTTGTTCATTGTTCTTGCGTCGTAACGCACTGGGCTCCTTTTATGCTTTTCCAATACATGCTGGATAATAAATTTCACCAAACATTTGCTACCAATAAAAATGGGTGGCTCTGGCTATGCGATGCGACGAGTGGCCCTAATGCCATGTTTACAAAATACTCTTCCGCGCCATATACGTACAAGAATCGGGCGAAAGATTGCATCGGGCCGAGCCGAAATTTTGTCTCTCACGCACAATAACAATAATTGATAATGCAATGATAACTACCATAATTTATCAAAGCATAAATCAGTAGTGTGCATAGAAGTGACTTGAGTATGTGTGATGGGGTCAATGCGTTACTATATAACCATGACGCTTTACAAACGAGGGGGAGCGTATACCATTTCGATGTGGGAAAAATCTAATTTAGTTAGAAACGAATACATATACGAGGAGATAATTATAACGCTTACTTTGACTTTTTAATAATGTTGGTATTTATCTACCTATAGAAACAAGCTTTCATGCAATTATGCTCAATATAAAACGGACTAAATGTTTTAAATTAAAATATGTTGCACTTTTTTGTTGGAAATTCATGTATGACTACAAGTTCAAAGGCTGTTCCGTGACAGTTGTTATGCAATTTTATCGCAATGAAGAACTTAAAACATAATATTGAATGTGGAACATTTTAGGGGACAGTTATTAATGTAGGGCAACCTAATCAATTGTGGGACTATCCTACACTATGCAGGACGTCGGATTTCCTAAAGTAAATATGACTGAGTTATAAAGTTACCATTTCTTTATAGATTATATTTGTTAGAAAGTTGATAAGATAAAAAAAATATTATCTGGGGGTTTATACCCGCTTCCAATTTTTGATTTTGGTTTTTGACTGAGTTTTTTAAAGGTAGGGAGAATATGTCACATAATATTTAAGCATTTGGGTTGAACAGGTTCTTTTCAGTTAACATATTTTTTATTTGTATACTCATCCCCTTTGTTAAAAAACATAAATACAATTAATGAGTTTCAATGTCTGATGTGTAGATGTTTCTTTACAATATAATTTCTATAGTATAATAATGCCGTTTTACTATATCCTTACATTCTTTAGAAACAAGATTTTTTGGGAATTTTCCTGAAATTTACGTATAATAAAAGTTATTCTTTTTAGCAATTAGTAAACTCAGTCAAACACATATTTTAGCATAAATCATGTAATATTTAAAGTGTCATTTTTATCACATATTTTTTTAGAAAAATCATGTAGAATTCTGTGTGGGACAAATTAACTAGCTGACTTATCAATATATTATTAAATTGCATTGATGACTAAGAGTACAAATATAAATTGCAATAAGGAAATATTAAACAAACAAACTCCAATGCGATAATTCATGCTAACAATTCAATTAGCCAATAATTACATTCACGGAAATCGAAACTGATTGCGCTACTAATAATCAACGTAACGATTTATTTGTTTTGATTTTTTTTCAGCGCCGCGTCCCCATATTTTGTATAAAAAATGTGTGTTTATGGGGGCGCCCACCCGGAATGTTATAATATGAATATGGTAAGTGTTCCGCTGAGTGGCCGCCACGTGCTTCTACACGTGCCGCATCTAACCCGCACACATACACTCGTGCTGCAAAACCCCCCTAACACACACATACACACGGAAAAAATCAAAATGCGACGCCGATTTCAGTTTTCAAGTAGCGCGCGCTCGCATATTTGAATCACTT
The DNA here is from genome assembly GCA_030264715.1 of Adinopsis sp. GC000173. Classification (NCBI taxonomy): domain Eukaryota; kingdom Metazoa; phylum Arthropoda; class Insecta; order Coleoptera; family Staphylinidae; genus Adinopsis; species Adinopsis sp. GC000173. Next base: position 12,185 of record JARJDW010023106.1, on the reverse strand, counting down.
GCATTTTATATTCAGTTACGCTCATTAATATTTTTTAACAATTAGTCATCGCGCCGTTAACGATTTTAAAAGACCATTATGCGCCAACCCCTCACAGATTTCGTTTAATTAAACTGTTTCTCTTTTTTACGTTTTGTTTCTGAGGCGATAATGGGGTGGTAAGAAGCGCGCATTGCTCCATTTTGTATTGGTATATATATATTTTTAAATCCCTTATAATTTAGTATAGATGGCTTACTATATTATGAATTTCTAGTAAAATTTTAAATATTTATAGATATGTATATTATTAATATCATCGTATAAAACATCATGCCATATTCTTCATATATACTTCATTTAAGCTTGATATATTTTGGTTTACTTAGAAAGAGTAATCTTAAAAATCGAAATTCGAATATTTTGTATTCTTTGAATTTATCTCATTTGTATTTGCTGATTAGAATTCGCTACTTTACCCTTACCACATATACAAAATAATTACCATTTTCGAGTTGACGCACGAATAACAATTTTCCGCGGAATATAATGATGATAATTTATTTTTTTTCCTAAAATAGTTATTAAAACGCACAGCACTCCTTCAAATTTCTAAGGTTAAAGATTATTTACTGTAAATATTTTGGAGCTTTATTCCCGTTCCCGAATTTTGTTTTTGGTCTTCGACCGACAGCCTTTACTTAGAAGTAGGGAGAATGATCAATGTAAGCTTGATATTAAATATAAACAAAAAGTAGTACCGAATATACTCGAATGGTTCGATTCTAAAGGTTTGATTTATTTACAGCAAGTTTCTGACAAATGTTTAATATTAATTTAACATTCAATTATAAATTAAATACTTGAAAATTCAGGTGCGTCTTATACTCGAAATAACATAATTGATGTAGTTTTACGAATGGTCATTATTATCACATTAAATTTTCTATTAAATGAATACATCTTTCGCTTTAATAAAATATCTTGCGATTGAGAATATTTTCAAGATAATAATTTATATACAATTAGAATATAGAAACGAACAAGTCTAAGAACAAAAACTAATCAACCGGAATGTAGTATCTATTTATTGGCCAGTACTCCCTATTCGATGTGATGGAAAACCTATCTCTATCTGGTAATATTGCAGAGACGATTTTTATAATAAAAATGGTAAAATTATATTAAAAATAGTGCTTAATATAACGCAGTTTTTAAAAAAAATTTTGCAAAGATTTTTTAATAGAGTTTGAGTATATGAGTCTAATGTAGTTAATTGTCGATAAAAATAAATAGACTTGTAATAGGAATAAATGTTTTCAGTTTAGTTAAAATAAATTAAATAATATTTAAAAAATAAATTAATTGAAATGAAAAACAAATTGGTTTGTGGGTGTGTGATATAATGAAATAAATGAAAATGTAAGCCTCGTTGATTTGAATCGAATTGTGCGATTTAGATATAACAACGCATGCAGTAATGATTTTTGTTAAGTAGGTGTATTAGTGTAACAGTGAGTGGAATAAATGGTGGTGAAGTGGCCGGAGCCGGTAGCGGGTGTTGGCGGATACCGCTGTCTCCGGGACACTTCCTCCCCGGGGCGGCCAATTTCACCCGGAGCGAGCGCTTTCCGCATTCAGCTCCGGACTACAACTATGCGCTACTTTTATCACAAAACAACATTCAAATCTTTGCACAGCGCAATTTATTTCTTGACGACTCGAACGCCTAAAAACGCTTTGCTCGTTCTGAATGAATGAATGAATACCTACCTACCTATACTTAATAGATAAATCTCAACCAGCAACAACAATAACAAAATTTTAATTGAAATTATACCGAAAACAATAAATAAAGACGCTGCTCTCGTTCCATAAATAGATAATAAATCTTTTTTACCCTCTTTTGCGCCCAAACGACGAGCACGACGAGCTCGAATGTATATAGTATAAAGCGTTAGTTAACTTTTGTGCAAAAGTTGCAATGCTAAATTCACTCGCGCGGCGCTCATCGCAGCAATCCCCCACGGTTTTCCACCGCCCGCGCCGCCATCCCACTCCCGGAGCCCTAAAGCTCATTTCCGGGCCCCGCCGCCTGCGCTATATTAATTTTAAATTAAAGCCGGATAGCGCCTCCCGTGCCGGATTATCTAATGCACTGCTATCTCGCAGGAAATAACTGGGCCTCTTTCTAGATTGCTATTAATATTGCCATTACTATTTTCAAATTTAATCATATTTCATTTTTTTGCCAAACGGTTTTTCAATCAATCTGCTTTTTTTTCATTCATCGCTCTCTCTATATTTCATCCTCCATTCCAAATAATTTCATTCTACGTTTTTAATTAAACGTCGTTTTGTGTTTTTTCAACTAACTTAAATTTCATTTAATTCGCATTAATTGCAAAAAATATATTTTTAATATACGAATGTAATACAGTACTTGGTAATATTCACTAAATTAACTTAATATTGTTATTAATTTCAGCTATTAAATTATATAATCACAAAGTTAGTTTTTAGACATAGACATAATAGATATGAACGATAAAAAATAAATAATTTCTACGCTGTTATTTATTATGAATTGATATATTACGTTGTCAACTAAGTAATTGCCGATTTCAGTTATAGATTCTTTTCACTTTAATTTTTAGGATATCTGTAAATGTTATGATTTTCTTCTTCTTATATGTGTTAGCTGTCATTCTAACCTAGCTTTAGAAGTTTATTGCGTAGATATTTTCTCGGTGTTTTTTTTTTTTAATCGACATTAATACGGAGTGCAAAAACGAACACTTTCGCCATATTTTGCTTCATCATTTCTGTAAAGGAAAGAACGCAGTGTAACCCGCCAAAAAGTTACGTAACGAGTATGGCGATAAAGTCCTTAAAGAAAGACAATGTCAAAATTGGTTCGAAAAATTCCGTTCTGAAGATTTTTCTCTTAAAGATGACCAACGCTAAGGTCGACCAGATGAAATCAAAACCATCATTAGAAAGATGACAAAAGATCATTGAACAAAATGGGAAATATTTAATAGATTAACGTTTTTTCCATTTAAAACAAAAACTTTTATATTTCATTGAACAAATCGACAATTACTTTGTTGCCAATCCACACTCTTATATGACTAATAAATAATTTGTATGTTATGCTATTTATTGTTTCTAAATTCATATAGGTTATTATATATATTATATTTTTAAACGGTTGATGGTGTTAATAAAAAACCTATTATAATAAATTTACTTTTGAAATAATTAATATACTTACTCTTTAATTAAAAATTACAGAATATCATATCATTCTTTCAACAAAATAAAAAAGGGATAAAATTAATTAAAACTTCTCCTATATTTTGCAACAATCGCGCTTATTAAATTCTATTACAGACAAAGACGTTACAGCGCGTCTTCGTCACATCTTCTTCAATATGATTTTCATAAAAAGAAATCATATTATTAAATATAGCCAGAGATATAAGAATAGAGTTTCATGAGTTCAATACCGAAATATAAAATACAGATATTGTATTAGAAGTATTATAAGTTTATATACAATTTAGTTGAAGTTTTAATTATTTGTTTCGCAATGAATGTGAAAATAATGAAATATGGATTTTGTTTGTGAAAATTAATTTTATTGTTAGAAATTATTAAAATCAATAATTTATTATCTCAAAATGAAATGTTATATATATTTATCCATTATGGAATTTATTTTGAATTGATGTAAAATTATTAAGAGTGAAATGTATTGTTTGATTATTTAGATACCTACATGCTTTTATATATTTTAATAAATGTGCAGTTTTCACACAGCTCAATCAAGTGATATTGTTTAGAATATTTAATTATATAAGATTATATATTGCGTTTCATTTGGAAAAAATTGATGCAGTATACTCGTATGTCTTGTGTAATTTCTAAGATAATTAATTGAGCATACTAATAATATTATTTCAAACGATTGGAATTAATTAATAATTAAAGTGAACAAGATTAAAATTTATAAAATTTTCTTATTATAGACCATGTTGTTAATAAAGGATTAAGAAACACATGTTAGAATCTACATATAATAAATTCGAAACGCGTATGCAAATAAAATTTTGCATTAATTCTATTTTTAATTATTTATATAGTAAATCTAAACTAGTACTTAGTTTACATATTATGTTTTATGTTTTATGTTTGCCATAAATTAAATGTTTAATAATATCAAAGACCACTATCAATAACAAAACCATGGAATGCATGAATATAAAACTACCTACTATTTGGAAATTGTACAATCTTACGCTTGTATAGTGCGGCTAATGACGACTAATTGGTTACTAACGAATTTATTAATACAAAAAGTGCTTAAATTTCTATAAATTAAGATACTTATTGCACAATTACATATGAAATTATTGCAATCTATTTTACACTAGTTTAATCATTTATTTTATGTGATCTAATTTTTATATCAGATTTATCGAAACAATATATACAAAATACGTGTATGTTCATGCTTGAATAGAAATATTGAAAAAGAAATTTTCACATAATATGATAAGATTCACTACAATAAGTAGCATTTATTATTGTTCAAGAAACAATCTGCTTTATCGAACTATGTACTGACAAAATGGAAAACCAACCCAATATTGCGATAAGCCAAGTCAGTTAGGTGCTCATATCATATCACCCTACTCAATTGTTGATATCGAATGTTATCCCACACACGCATATATATTGGGGTGGTCGTGTGTCCGATGCGCACTTTTTTTGTGTATAGTAACAATGGAGTTTGTTTAGCCTGACAATTGACAGACGCTCGCACCATTTAAATGCGACAATACGAAGGTGAAGTGGCTGTAATGGTGTACCTTTTGTATTTGCTGTTTGTAATATCTCTATCCTGTGTGTGCATGTGAACGAGTGTGCTACGAGGTGGTACTTGTGTGTGCCGATTTTTTGATGATGGGAAATTATGTGCGTGCGCTATTATCACCCCTAGTTGAGTTGACTTTTTTATTGTTATCCCATTTACAACTAGGAGTCAATAAATATAATTTTTAGCGCCCAACAGGTTGTAATGGGTTGTAAAAAATTAGCATAAATCGATAAATATGATTAGTTCATATAATAAGCGTTGTGATGCAAATTTAAAAAAAACTCTTTACGTTATATTGTTTACTATATTACTAAATAATAAAACAAAGTAATAATTGAATTATTTTATAATGCAACTAAGTAATTGCCGATTTGTTTTAAATGGAAAAAACTTTAATCTATTTAGAATTTTCCATTTCCTTTGATGACTTTTTTTATTTTACTAATGATGGTTTTGATTTAATTCCCATTACGCTCAACTTGTCGACCTTAACGTGGGTCATCTTTGAGAGAAAAATCTCCCAAACGGAATTTTTAAACCAATTTCGGCATTGCCGTAAATTTTGACAGTTTGTACTGAGTTCTTTCCTTTACAGAAATCATGAATCAAAAGATGGCAAAAATGCTCGTTTTTGTATTTCATATTAAGGTTGATTTAAAAAAACACTGAGAAAATAGCTACGCAATAAAATTATAAAGCTAAGTTAGGATGACAGCTAACATATATAAGTAGAAGAAGATCATAACATTTACGGATCTACTAAAAATGGGAGTGAAAAGCAGCTATACCTGAAATCGAAAATAATTTTTGTTGCTAACCAATTACTTTAAACTTTATACAAAAGTATTTTTCAATATTTTACTGATATATAAGTCCTTAAATAATTACAAAATAAAATCAGTAATTTATGTAAAATATTTAAAGATACTTTCATATGTAGGTAGAACTAATTATATAAAGTTTAAAGTGATTAGTTAGCAATGTTTTTAGTTGAAACTTCAACCAAACATCCATCTAATTTTATTTAGTACACCAGAGTAGGTATATTATAATTATTATTATATGACTTTAAAACATTTTGTTATTTCTTATATTTGAAATAAAATTGAAGAAACTGTGAAATATCTAATTTAAGCAACAAAAATATAAAAAATTTAAAAAATCATTTTTATACTGAAAATACTAATATTATTGTAAAGATTAAACTATATTTTAATATCGCCAACTGAAAGATTGCAAATCTATATAGAATTTTGCTTAGTATTGCGATTTAAAATGAAAATGAATAAATAACGTTTAATAAACCAACAGGTTGGCTGTAATGTATAAAAAATGTGAATAATATAGGCTTTTGTTATAAATGCTTTTAAAGCCGTATGAATGATGATAATGAAGAAATCAACAGTTAAATGTGCACAATTATAAGGATATGTTGAACAGCGATTTGAGTTAGCACACGCTAGCAGCAATCGATGTGGCTGCCGGTTGCTATGGTTACATTTCCGGTGAGTCGAGCGCCTCCTGCCGGAGACTAACATCGGAGAACTTCTTTCCGCTAAAATACATTATAACTAATTACACTCCAAATACACTTTCAAGCAAACTTAGTAGCACATACAAATAACGATTAAAGCGTCGTACGCATATAGTGCCGCACACCGAATGAACGAACAAAAATTTTCCAATCGTTTTGATAAATTCAATGCGCTTTGATGATATTGTACGAGAGAGGAAAATTTTATAAAATTGCTATTAGTTCTTATCACACATACAATATATATATATAGTATACTTTTTTGTGTGCGAGCGTTCGTCTTGGTGTGGTGTGGCGCTTGAATAAAAAAGCACCCTCTGCGAAATCATCCCTTCTCCGCGCGCACACTGAAATAGGTGGGGTTTATTTATGTGACGCAACGAAATATTTGCTCCCCTAGAAAATGATTGGACCTCTTATCACAATCAACGACCACCCCCTTTTCAGAGTGTGAGAGTGTGTGTAAGCGCGAAACGCGATCTGAAAAACTCGGCACAGTCGATCATAAATGTGCTTGATATTCAGACAGAATTGACAAATTAGCACTTGAACTATCTCACATCACAGAAATATTGCGCGCCCTTCGGCACGTACCATATAGTGACGTTGTGCTTGTTGTGTTTTTACCGCCAATTACATTTTATTATTGTGTGTTATATCGAAACGGCATGATTGTCTGAATATTTGTGTTTTTTGCAAAACTTCTAACAAAACATCCACGTTCTTTTTGGTCTTGTTGCAATGTTGGATATCAAACCATCTGCTGACTATCTGAGCAGAAGTTCCACATTCGGCAATTTCTCCATGTTATTTGCAGGTAGCTTATTTGCAAATTAATTACGATTTCGTCTTACTAAACGCTTGACTGACTAATTTGTTTATTCATTATTCTTGCAGATACGTCATATAAGGGGTCGTGGGGTACGCATACATCAACACAATCGCAAGGTAAGCAAATTGCAATAAATATATGTATAATTAATTATACGCCACATGTGAAAAGTTGCACTTGTTTAGTCCGGCGCAGCCACCATTTACGTTTACATTTTTTGTAACATGCGCTGCTTACATTTTTGTTCCATTTTGCCGCTGTTTGCTTGACAAATCATTTAGCAGTCATTTCCTCGTTATTGCATTAGAAGAAAATTTTATAAATTGCCTTGGCAGAGACGCGCGTTATCCCGTTTTGCAGTGGGTGGCAGGCAGTTGGCGGTGGTAGCGGTGGTGGTGGTGGTGGAATGTGTAAGCCAAGTCGCTTCCAAGATGCAGGAAATAAGAGTCGTGGTGGTTTCCTGATTGTACCTCCTGCAGAGACGTTTCCTTCAATTGACATACGAATACTCACACATATATTTCATTTCATTTTTGCATGCTCGTAAATGTTTTGATGCCGAATTAATTGAACAAATTTTTAGTTTACCATTTTTAACAAATTATTCGTTTGTCATTATAATGGATGGCATTTCTATTTAACATTCCATAAAATTTAGTTTATGAAAATTACAATTGAATCAATCCTAAAATTAAATTGAATCGAAAAATTGCAATAGCTTGTATTAAGGATTGGAAGGACATGACTAAAATGCTTCGATTATAATTGAGAGATTCAAGGTTTTGGTACTATATTGTAAATATTTTGACACACACTTTCTAAATTTGATCTGATGTCTGCCAGTTTTGCGATAATAAGCTGGTTTGCATCTCAGATAATCTCTTTAATTAATGGTTACAATATGAATCTTTTAATTATAATTGGAACATTTTAGTCTTGTCTTTCAATTCTTAACACTAACGATTGTTGGACTATACAAAATTTAATTTAATTTGATATTAACTAAAATTTAAAATCGTTATCTTTTTATAGTCGATATATGTAAAAATGAATGTGTCTGTCTGTCTGTTCAAAAACCATACATCCAATCGCCGTGAAACTTTAAGAAGTTGTTTAATATAGTCCAAAGAAGGTTTCTGGGACATTAAACATTAGAAGAACACGTTATATTTGATAAAATATGTTTTTTTTGTGAAAATAGAAGGACTGTCAATTTGACAGGGGTCAGTGTGACAGGACAAACATTCATATATTTAAACATTTACATTTACTTCTTGCAGACGGTCAAATTTATGCCTCCATACCGGCAGGACAGAAGTAATGCGACGAATAATTGACTTTAAGACTTTAAAAATATAGTCAAATTTTAAAAGGGAAATTATTCTAATCAATCTTTACTGAGCCAGAGCAACGCGTGGCTAAGAATGCTAAGAATGCTAGTATTTTATAAAATTTAGTTTATTTTGATATGAAAATTTAAAAGCGTTATCTTTTTATAGTTGTAGTAAGTGCTGATGATGTAAAAATTGAATTATTCCAAAATTGTTACATATACACCATCAGCATAAAACACCGTTAATTATATGTATTTCATGTTTGTTGTTGCATAAATTAATACTTTATATGACATACTACAATATAATATTTAAATTTTGCAATATAAACATCATTTTTAAAGCTTTAAATTTAACGCGTAACAATGCATTGAAAATTGTTAATTATAAATCGCCAACACAGAGTACCTACTACTGATAAAATTGTATAGTATAGTAAAATAGTAAAGTTTGTAAAATTGCATTGCAAGAAAATCAATGCATAATTTTTTCACATTGTTTGCATTTAATTACAAACTATGCGTTGGCGCGCTAAGTTAGTTATCATTTATGGTTCGCGTTGGCGTTTTTTAGCATGTTGATTTGAAAAAAGTGCTTTTGCCAGTAGAGAAAAATAAGTTGTAGTAGTTAATCCTTGATAGTTGATTGGGCTTCCGGAAGAGGAAAGAGTCCTTCCTTCCCGGACTCCCGGACCGAATGTCCTTTTCCGATTCCACGTCCTATCGTCGACACGCTTCAATAGATTTCATTTTCGTGCTTTCTTTCATTCCGAAAAAAATTTAATAGGGTGTTGTAGCTGCGACGACGCCGAGAAAAAAAATTATAAAAAGCCCTTCATTGCGATGAATGCGCAAAATTGGAATAATAATTATCGCTTTTTATTTAATTCATTCCCCGCTTTCTGCGCGCGAATAGAATTTAATAATCTCTGAATGTGTGCGTGTAGAGAGGTTTATTTTACGTTTTTTTTTGTTCATATTTTTCATGAATTATTATTGCTCGCAGGCAGACAGCGAACGTCTCAAACTAAATATTGACTTTGAAGTTGTTCGCAAATATATCTGCTGGTAGCTGTCATATACAATGTGGCTCCTCGGGCGTTTAGTTTGCTATCCAAACTTAATAATGGCAGTCAAAGCGTCACACAGGGCGCTGATTGCGACGCCTTTACGCGCTGCTGATCAGCATCAGAGAGAGCGATGCCTTCAAGGCATCGCTATGAAGTTGCGCAGCTCTATTTCACGCGCTGCGGCCTTCTTTTCACAAACCCTTTAGGCACTTCAAATGTGTTTTTAAACATCATAATACGTACACAACATAATTGAAATCATAAACTCATTATGACCCAAACACTTATTTCATTAGAAAATTTATTTTTTTGAACTCAAGAAAATTTGAAAATTCTTGTTTTAATACATGCTATGCTTGCTTATTTATATAAATTTGCCTTTTAAAAAGTAAAATAATTATTTTATATATAATAATACGTATAATAATTATTATTTGTACAACAAGTCTGGTGAAAATTTTCAAAACAGTTTTTTATTCATTTTTCTTCAATGACTCACTATGGCACAAACCTTTTCTTAATAAAATTTGGTACATCCAACATAAACTGAAGACTGCTATTTTAAGAAAAGAATATGAAAATACTTGTCTAAATAGTTACTTTGCTATCCAATTCCTATCAAGTTATCTTTTGAAAAGTAAAATATTTAGTTCATTTCTATAAAACAGTTTTTTATTCGTTTTTCTTAAATGACAAACCTAATCTGCCTTCGTATTTACTCTTCGGACTTGCATTTAAATTCTTCGCTTGCCAATAGCTTGATTCAATTTTCTGCACTTTTAACTTGGGCAAATATATAGCAAAATGTATAGACAGTTATTTTTTTGAGTTTCAATTTAAAGCATAAATAAAATTCTCAATAATAATAATAAAACAAACTAAATTTAATAACTTTTTTGCTGTTGAGAATAGAAAATATTGTAATTTTGACTCGTAATGTCTTTCTAAAAATAATGCATTAATGGTTGGTATAAAAATAATTAAATAGATGCTCTAGGTTGGTTCACTTTCATTTGATTTGATATAGACCAGTAAATATTCGAAGTTATTTATAGAATTTTTTTTTAAAATAGCTCTCAATATTTTATAATCTTCACTTATAGTATTTTTTGGTAAGAAATTAGTGCTAGAATAGTGCATAAAAACTTAACACATCCTTAAAATTTACATTATTTTATATAATTCAGTTTTATTACATTGTCATAATGATAACTGACTTGAAATATAAGATGCGGTCTAATTGAAATGGTAAAGAGGTAGGCAATTACCTCTCATATAACTTTTTATTAAGAAGTAGGTATAAATTATTAAATATTCAAAGTTCTTTAAAGAAAACAATATTGAATATTTACATTATTAACTAATAAAGTAGTAAAATTGTGCACAAAAAAATCTAAAATCTAATTTTAAACATAACCAAGTGTTTCTCCTTTTAATTTTATTTAAAATTTAAAATGTTTTACCAAGTGCCTACCACAACATCCTTAAATCATATAAAATCTAATTATTACTCTTAGAAATTCTATTTAAATTGCGAAAAATGTATGTGTAATCTATCTGCACAATAAGTTACATACATTTTATATTGTAGATAGGGGATATTTGTCCATGGCAACAAAGACATCATCATTGCATGATGGACATAATCAAAAATCACCCATAAATTGGTAAAAAGACCCATAGCGCCGCCGCTATGTCTATGATAACAACTTGTATGAATTTCATATCGGAGCATATATTTGCAGCGCGCGATAAGAATAAAATTCCATTAAATGTATATGCGTTGCGCACACTCATTTTCATTTCGTTCGCTTTCAATAGCAAAGTGTCAATCATGTTGTTAAGATAATTTTAACGCGACATTATGCGTATGCTTCTGTGCGCGCTCCCTCCTCACAATAATAAACTCCGCAACCAAAAGCGCTTTTTTACGCGCTACAACATCGCACCCCTTGTATTCTATTATTAAATGTATATGACACACATTCATATATTCCGACAACCTTAAAACATTTTTTTTGTTGTTGTTGATGATATAAGAAAATACGAAACGCTTTTTTTTCTACAACACACACACACGCACATTTTGTTATTATTCAAAAAACGCACGCAGACAAATTCGACGCTGATTTTTCTATAACACCATCGTGTCGGGGCAAAGATCAAAGGCGTTTCGCCCAAAGGCACCCTTCATCAACAATACCCAAACAATTGGATTACGTATATACTGCGATTGTATACACACACGATTTTTCTTTCTCTCCCGATTGTCGCGAAAAATATATATACACATACATGCACACATATACACAAGCGCAATGCAGCCAGCGCTTTCTTTAGCAGATACAGATAGAAAAGAAGCAGCGCTTTTAGTAGGTTCGAGCTGCTTATAAGTGGTTTTAAAGATTGATCCTGCGGAAAGGATTCTCATGTCGGCTTTCCACACTACTGACTACCAAAATACTCCACTCATCCGTTGAAACTAAACCCACTCAAGCACAGACTTTAAATTGCTCTTTTCGTTCCATCATCGTTTTTATTTTAAGGGATAA